>JAPSES010073333.1:0-10873 GCA_029822895.1 Maxillicosta whitleyi
CAGTCGTTCAACCACAGACCCTCTTCTAGCTTACAGAAAACAGCTTCAAGCAAGAGAAATAGGACATAATTTTTTACCAGAAATGATGTACAATGCATTCAACCTTAGTGGTGACACAGCAGTATGAAGAAAAAAATTGATAGAAGTTGATCTTTAAAGTTACATATGAGGACTTTAATGGTCCATTGTATCCAGATTTGTATCAATTTAAGAGAATTAAATTTTATAGAAATGGAATATGATATTGGTAATTATCTTTTCAGTAGTGTGCACCTGAAAATATGAATCATTTTTATTACCTTAGACTGAGTCAGATAAATGAAGCGACGATGTGGTGTTTGTAATACCAAAGTGCTAAAGTAATAATATGTTTTGCTTTTGGAGTTATTTAATATGACACACTGAACCTTTACTGAAAGAATCACAGTCTTGCGTGTCACTGTTTATTACTTTCAGCAAATTTTATTCCCCTTCTCTAATGAATGGGCACCTTGTTAATAATAATAAAGTAAAATAAATAAAGTACTGTATTCAGGGTTGAGGGTGGAGGACGGTACATAGGAGTCACAAACACTATGCAGAGACAAAAAGGATCCACAAAAATACATTTAAACTTTTTATTGTTTTTATCTCTATCTGTTTTATATCAGTTTTCTCTATTTGTTGTGTTATCTTTATCTTGCGTCCTTAATGCACACCAGGAACAAGAGCAGTGTTCCAACAAAACAAATCTGTGCTGCTATAAAAACTAAAACGTACTAATACCAAAATAAAAATAATTCCACAGCAAGAAAATGTTCTCCCCTGTTAAAAAAATTACACATATTGTGTCAATAATGTGGTGAAGCAGAGGAATTTGACACTTTTTACATCACATTTGGTCAGTTTATAAGACTTTGTATGTACTTTTCTAAGACTTGTTGATGATGTTCGGTTTTTAGAAGTACAGTTTTAAGAACACAAAGTTTTGGGGCAAGCATCTATGGTGGTGGGCAGCTGACCCCCTTGTCCCCCTTTGGTGATTTCCCTTTTAATTCTTCAACTAATAAACATGAAGGTATGAGCATCAAGGTCATGTGACTTAGGGCATTATTTGCATAAAACTGCTGAAGACAAGGACAGATAAAGGGGTGCTCTGGTGCTTATTAAATTCAGTCCAATTGCTTTAAATCTCCTGAGGTTTTCACCTGAATCCATGAGTTTAAAAAACGTGACTTCAGTACCTGCCCACCCTCCCGAGTGTCTCCGCATGTGCATCATCCTCATGTGAAGCGAACGTGTGTGTCAGAGGTGGATTCTCAGGTGTAACATGATGAACCTGATAGCTCTTGTTGATAGCTCTCTAGTCCGAATGACCATGCAAAGACATGAATAATTGATGCATCTGAGACCAAAAATAGGAAAGAGATGGAGAGAAGAAAAAAAAAAGAAGCTGGAGAATGGATTTACGAGTGAGAGAGGAGTGGACAGGGTGAGCGATGGCATAGAAGCAGGAGGAAAACAGTCACTGAGAGAAGAGCAAGAGATTGGAAAAGAAAGACAGATGAAGTGAGGTCCGCTGCTGTTAGGCTTAGAAAACGGCCATCTATCAAATGTTTAGCCAGTAAATGGGGACGTGGTGGGCCTTTCTGCCGCAAACTACATTATTTACAGACATAGCTTTGCCAAAGTGGACGCAGGACGGGTTTCAAAGGCTTGATCCAAGATTTTATTTTAAGCCATTAAATTACAGCTGCACTAGGCAAGTGAACACACACCCATCCTATCAGTGTAAATCAGAAAATGGATCTAGAAATGAGAGGGTGGTTTCAGGTATCAGGATGTAAATGATGCCAAGAGAAGATGCTTATGCACAAGAAGTTACAACTTAAAATGCTGAAAAATGTCATCCTAGACAATAAATGAGCATGCCCAAAGACAATATGAGCAAACACAGTCTCTGATTCCAGCTATAAGTCGGATATGTCGTCTCCTTGTACCAGACTATGTGATTTATCTGTATAAAAAGCTCAAACTGGAATTTGAGTTTAATGCACTGTAAACATTTACTCTAAATCTGCACTGATTAATAATTTATGAGTCCGCTTGCAGTGATAAGCACTCTTCATCAGCCAATTCTGCACTACACAGTTTCACATATATCCAGTATATCACATATAGTGGAATTTTTCATTGTTGTAGTGTACTGTCCTGTAAGCCTGACTGTCACTAACCCTCCAAACTGCACCAGGCAGGAACAAGCTTCTCAGTCTACTTTTATGCTACTCACCACAAAACAGAACAAACAACTTTAGTGACTGAAGTGAAGTAAAACAAAAGACCAAATATGTGTCATAGATATGCTGCTATTTGCTTTGTTTGACAAGATTATCAACTTCTACGTCTGTATTTGCTCCGCAATGATTTACCTTCTGTCACTAGTGACTTTTCCATCAGACATCTGTGCAAAACTTTACCGAGATTTACTAAAAGTAAAAAAAAAAACAAAAAAACACCAGTGTGTAATATTGTTTTTTCCATTAAATCACAAATGCAGTGATTTGTTTATTTATTATTGCAAGATGACATGAGAAGCCATTCCATAAACATGGTGACAAACATAAATATCACGTTGCGTTAAAGATATATTTATTATTATTATATGTTACCCCTCTACCCTGAAAAAAAAAAAAAAAAAAAATCATTTTCCTGGTGTGTCCACACATACTGCACCATGTTTCTTTTAAAACTCTTCCTCTTTGCTTGTTGCAATGTCCTTCAACATCTGTTTTTTTTAAATTCATGTGGCTCAGGTTGTTGAAAAACTGTCTTCCAATTGTAGTTTTGCTACACTCAAAAAACCACCTCTTGCCAGTGCAAAAAGTTTGGGTGAAAATTGTCGTTTCTCCATTAGGCACATTTTTATGCACAAGTTATATTCACCCAATTTGAGGGTCAATAGAAAAGTGAATAGTGATTAATCTGATGTTTGAGCTTCCAACTTTAATTTAATTATTTTTTGGTCACAAACTGCATGACAACAGTATCACATAAAGCATTAACTTTCCATTAATCATTTGGGTCTTCATTTACTCCTGAAAAATGAACTGATGTCAGGGGTTAAAGGCATGTTGTGATCATGAAAACAGTATTCATTTTGTTGATGTTGTAATTCACATTAGGACTTTTACAAGAAGGTGGTGGTGAGGCAGAATGAGGAACAGCTTATGGGATATAACTTAATTATTGAATATACTGTATACAGACGGGTGACTAATAAAGAGATTTATCATTTAGATTTCACAAAAACGCTGATTTGGCTTTATGCAGATTGTGACAGAAATGCACTGATGTCTACAAACAGTAAGGATCATGAATGAATAATGGTATATATATAGTACAGCTTTAGATTATTAAACATGTAGTTTAACTATGTGTAGCTTTGACATCAATAAGTCATCAACGTATTAATTATAGAGGATGCAACATGTACACAAGAAGTAATGCAAACAAATGAGACATGAATCATACAACAGACTGTCAGCTTTTATCAACATTTGATTCACATTTTAGACAACGCATTATTAGATTTGATTTATTCACCAATCTGCAGGAAGCTTCACATGGAAAAGCAGGAAACTTCAAAAAGACAAGTTACCGATTAATCTAACCTGCTTTTTACCTCTGAAATCCCTGATTTTCAAAAAACAAAAACAAACAAAAAAAAAAAAAACAATGAAAAGAAATGACACAAAATGAAACATAATTTAAAAAAACACAACAAAATAAATGGTACCAGACACAACAAACCCCCTCCCCCACATATATTGTAGCTGATTTTGGCATCCATCCAGCTGATGTCATCATGTCTATGTGTGTGGTGATGTCAGTGTATCAGTTTCCTCTATATACGTATGTCTCAAGTTTTAAGTAAATTAAAACAAAATGATGTTTTTATAGACATGTGAAATATTGTCCATTATAAGTAAATGGGAGAAAAAAAAAGATTTAAAAAAATTAATTAAAAATTTTAACTTTCACCTATTTTTCCCAAAATGAAATGACATCTATTCTGGGTCACTGGCACTCTTTAAACCCAATTTGGTATGAATTCAACTAATAATTCTGTTGTTAGAGTGTTACCAACCCAAAAAAACAAACAAACTGAACTGAAAAAATAAATAAATAAAAATACCCCTTGTCTCCCCTTTGGGGGGCAGGGTAGCAAAAAAAACATAATATTACAAAAATGTTCATACACTGCAATGAGGCATTAGGTTTTTGTTTTTTTTCTCAGATGAGTCTATACAGCCACATGCTGCAACTACAATAACACATGTTTGGCAGCCTTTAAGTGAGTGTCATTATTTAATGTGATACAACCTCTCATCACAGAACATATGGCACACTTTGACATTAAGAAGAGACAAAGAAATATCATCTGTATACAGTAACAGCGGTGGTGGTTGATGAAATTGGACTAGTAATTATTTAATACTTTGAATGAATATTGTGTGATGAAAACAATAAACTTTCATCACATATTGTCACTTAAGGGAAACCGAGCAGTTGTCAACCTATTTTCCACAACTACAGTCATTAGTTAGAGTCGGAGTGCAAAGCACCTGTGAGTAGGATTATGGGGATTAAGGGAGTTGCCCAGCCTGCTTTGGTCAGCTCCTATAGGGAATATCAGGCTGTGTGACTGTTAAATATTACACAGATGGATCTCTGTGCACAGATGGAAGCTTATGCAAAAAGGTATGGATTTGCACATTAGCTGTCTTCAAAGTGGGCATGGTTTGGTCAGAAGTGTTGACAATGCAGTATGGATCAATAAATGTAAATAAACATTCTAATAGTCTTTTTTTTTTTTTAAGTATATTTTATTATATCCTTTTGTATTAATACCAGATCTCACAAGATGATGGTGTTGAGACAGACACAGGCCTTTTCTCCTCATCTGCTTGCCTAAAATAGTACTGTTTTGAGGACAGCATATTCCAAAGTTATGAAGCTTGTGAAAAACTTCCAATTTCATGTGACACAGAAACAGAAAATCTCACTCCAGGGGAGCCTCTTGTCAATGTCTCGCCTTTATCTGTGGTTTGGTGTTACGCAGCTTATCTGGTCAGTTTTAGCTTCGATACTGAAGCAAAATTTAAGGCCTTAAATCGAAAACAATGAACTGTTGAATGAAACGTTGAATGTTCACTAGATCTGAGTGTAAGTTTAACATCGAATTATACTGTGTCCACTTATATTTTAATGATCTAATTATTTGTAGGATTTGTCACAACAAACATATCGGACGCATAATCAATGCAAGAACAATCTTCATGCAGCTTTAAAATGTATTCACGTAGACATGTATGAAATGAATATATTTTTCTACTCTGAACTGATGCTACTGTTAGTCAGCTAAACTAAAAGGTTTCACAGTTTCAAGGCGGTGCAATAAAAAGGATCTGCTTCTTCTTGGCTGTAACACCCTGGAGCACAATTAATTCTGTGTACTTCTGTCCAGAAAGAGTAACAATGATTTTATGCTCTGATGTCTGGAAAAACACACACATTGTCACTGTATAAAAAGGACAGTGCCAGCATCGGAGCTTATCATCCAGACAGAGGAAACACAGGCTCGTTCTGTTTTGATCAATATTAAAGCACTGCATTTGTGCAGCGGGGTGAGTCAGGGTAACAGCATAGTGTTTCTGTCACTGCACACGTGCACATTTACGCAAACAATCTGCATTTCAGCCTAAACCCTGATGTGACATCTTAGAGCACATTCAATACCGTTACATAACAAAATCACAGAAGCCAGACGCTTACACTTTCACACAGTCATGATTCAGACATTGTGTGTGTGTGTGTGTGTGTGTGTGTGTGTGTGTTTGACTGTGTCAGTTATATCCATACACATGTGGAGACACACACACATACACAAGCTTTTACTGTGTTCCAGCATGTTTTACACATATCAGGTTGTTGCTAAGTTTCATCCAAGTGCATCAGTTTATAAAGCAGGATATTTATGATTGTGTTTGTGCAAAATAGCTGGAAAAAGTCAATAAGTACTTCTGAAATGCTTGGTCACACAAGACAGATGCTTTTCTCTAATGAGGTTATGGAAGGAAAAGGAAGCACATCCTGTTGAGGTTCAGGTAACCTGTAACAAAAACGCACATTATGGAGATTTATAGACATTCTTGTGAGAAATCATGAGATAACAAGGTTAAGCTAAGCCAAAGGCAGCACTGACTGACTCTTATTTTGATTTTCTTCAGATGCTTTAATGATATTTTAGACGTGGGTGAGAAAAAATGTAGAGAAATCATTTGTGAAATTGTTGTCTATATCTTGTTATTTGTTTGATGTTACTCCACCTATACTGTGGTGAACCCCCACCCACAGTCACCAGGGAAACTGTGACTGAAGCTACAATTATCAGACAATTTTTCCAATTTGAAAAAAAAGAAAAGAAACTATGGAAACGTTCAATAAGGAAATGTTGAGAAATAAGGATTAATTTACACTTGTGAGAGGTGGAGAAGTTAGTACATTGATTAAAGTAAATATGAATAAGGATCAGGGACACAGATTTAGCAAATTAAGTGTCTCCATATATAGACACATGAGGGGGACTATGATGTTCCTTAAGTTAAAGCAGGGAACACAGAACAGAAGTGTTGTAACAGAATAAAACATAATGAACCATGTATGAAGAAAAGCTGTGGGTCAGGAGGTAGAGGGGGTCGTCCAATAATCGAAGGGTTGGCAGTTCAAATCCCACTCTGTCCTAGTGATGTGCTGTTGTGTCCTTGTATGACTGTTTGGAGGTGGTCGAAGTGACCTTCTGTTGCTTCCGTCAGTCTGCCCCAGGGCAGCTGTGGATACAGATGTAGTTTAACACCACCAGAGTGAGAATGTGAGAGAGTTGTTGGTCGACATGGTTACATCACATAGAACTCAATAATGCGCGCACTTATGAGTTGAATATAAATTTCTAGAAAAGTATTACAGAAATGTAATCCATTATTATTATTATTATTATTATTGTTATTACTATTATTATAAAGGAATGAGCACTTTGACAAACTCAAAAAGTCTGATACAGTGACATAAAGTACATAAAAATAACTCTGTATTCACATAACAGTTGTGGCTACAAACATGTATAAATTATGATTTTCTTTTGCTGATTTCCTGAAATGTTTTTTTTTTTTTTTTTTTTTTTTAGAATGCTAACAACATCTGAGCCAAAACCCACCTGTAATTATATTATAACATTATCATAAACAAGAAGTAAAAGTGTGTGACCCTTTCATTTCATTTTATTGAAATGCCTGTTGTCTTTTGCTGTCTCTAATATTCTTATGTGTGTTTTTGAAGCCCTGTTACTACTGTAAAACTTACAAAGGTGCTCCAACAGGATCATTCCCTGTGTTTGTAGTCCGACCAGTGGCAGGTAAATGTTAAAAATGTTATTTTGAGTTAAAATCTGTATTTTAAAACATAATATTACCTTTAGATGTAGATTTAAAGTCTCTAACAGACTTTGCTCCTATAGTATAACAATGTCAACAGACGTTTGTGGTAAAGGACCTCAGCTCTGAAATGAGGCCAATGCA
Source organism: Maxillicosta whitleyi (assembly GCA_029822895.1). NCBI lineage: Eukaryota > Metazoa > Chordata > Actinopteri > Perciformes > Neosebastidae > Maxillicosta > Maxillicosta whitleyi. Next base: position 7,614 of record JAPSES010073333.1, read on the forward strand.
GAAGTATCTTATTATAGTACCACTGATGGCTCATCCAAGACAGACTTACACTGCTTTATAGAAATAAACCAATATTTTTCTACTAGCACTCATTCTGATCTGATCTGCTTTAGTTGGAACCTCTAATAAGTAATCTGGTGGTGCACCTTTAAATTTTTTATCCATTAATCAGATCTCAGTCAATCAGAAAAAAAAGATCAAAATCTAATCTCGGGTCAAACAGAAGCTTTGACTTTGACTGACAGGTCTGTATGACAGGTCACTCACCTGCTGAGTGTTTTCCTATATAATAAAACATTTTTTCAATAATAATGATAATGAGTTCAATAATTGTACAATCACTGTCACACTGCGCTTGCCTACTTTATTACTATGTCAGTTAAGTAGTGCTCCTCATTCTCCAATAACTCCACCCCATTTGTCCAAATATGGTCATCTCTTGCTCAGAAACACTGATGGCTAAACTACCAGTTTCAGAACAGCAGCTCATAAATCAGTAGCTAACATGATGAGTCCTCCAGTCACTAGATACACCCATCCTGAGGATAAAACTGCTGCCACCAAAAAAAAAAGGAACTCCATCCTGTGACTATTCACCAGCTCTCAGCCTCTGTTTTTCCTTTGGCCTTTTTCAATTCATTTATGTATTTCCAAATTTAACCTATAGAGACCCAAAGAGCTACCGGTGACACAAACCGTCTACTGATTTAAAATGTTTAATACCTGTAACCCTATCAATACATGTAAATAATTGGTGTAAATGCAGTTTGTCGTCTTTTCAGAGTCATCAGATATGACCCGTTTGAACATTTAGAGGCTCTGTAGTTACCATAGAAACACTGTCATCTTCTACAACACTGATTCATCAGTAAAACCTAAGGAGTTGGATCAATGACAGTGGATGAACGCTTGGTTTTATGTCGAGTTAATGATATATTTTGCTGAAAAAGTTACTTTTTCTCCATTTCTGACATAATAACCCTACTTTAAAATGAGCTTCAATGAACATCTACATGATCAGTGAATTAAACATAGGACAATATCTGATTTTTACTGAAAAAACACAAAATATAGAGGATAATACTAAACAATGATGAATCATTTTAGTAAAAATAATTTGGGAAGTGGCACAAAAGTAGAAATGGGTCTTCATAGGTTAATACTTCTGTTTCATTAAAATTTCTGTGTGGCAAAAAGTTTAAAAAGTCAGCAAAAAATACTTTAGTCTGTGTTGTTTTTGGAGCTTCAAGACTAAGTTGACTCATTATGTTCAGCACATCTGCTCTGCTTGTATCTCAGCTCTCACAAACATAACACTCCACAAACTCCTGGGATCTTACTGCTCCACAGCAGGGTAGCAAAGACTGAAGATCTTCAGTGATTAAATTCATGTTTTTCTGCTTTGATAAAAGTATTCAATGGCTAAAGTGTTTCTCTTCGGCAAGCACCAGTGGTGATTTTTCCTTTTATAGAGGAGTCTTATTTAGTCCTGCTGGGAGCTTGGGACAAACCACAAACGACCCCAGGGAAGAGAAGCCGGGGTCAAACATGACAGAGGGGATTTGAAGGGCAGGGAAGTCGGATCAGGATGGGTTCATCCCTGGGCCAGATGGGGAATAATCCTCCAGAAGAAACCACTGCTAAAGGGTCCTTTAAACGTCCTTGAACACCTACTGCAGTATTTTGTTTGTGTTTGGCTGTGATGAGAAAAATGATGTGTCTGTCAGTTTTGGATTACACAAAAAAAATAAGGTTTAAGGAATGGATTGTAGCCTTAGAATGCTGGTCTTCAATCACCAAAATAAGTATGAAAGATGAGATAAGATGAGATATTATTGATCCCTCTGAGGAAACTGGGCCATTAGAGCTGTGGAAGAGAGATGTGTAAACATCGGAAACTCAGGACAGAAAGGAAAGAAGGACAGAAATGTGATATAATACAGGTTTTTATATATATTTTTTTTAAAACACATGCAGATGAAATGTCAAATCTCAAGACAGACAGAAGAGCTGAAGTGGTTGTAAATCTGATCCTTGCGGGTTTAAGTTGAGATCAGGGCTTTGGGTGACTCCCTGCGGCTTTGACGTTAATTTGGGAGGCAAGCAGCAGTGGCAGATTAGAAATAAGAAGTCACACACTTACACACACATGAATATACAGCGACACTATGTGAAGCCAAGAGACTTTGGGACCCCTGTAGCTCCACTGATCTCCATTTGATCAGGACCTGGCTGCACAGACGACCTACGATAGAAGGTCAATACGAAGGCAGCTCAACACCCACGTGGATGTGTACAACGTCACTAAGGGTTTTCATTGTTTTATTGAATGTTTCCTCTACATGTTAAACATGATTTACCGCAACATAAACATAAGACATTTACACACAAACATAAATTAAAAACACTAAAAATTGAAGATCAGCTTTACACAAACAGTAGACAGTTGGGGACATGTAGAAACGCTGGCAAAGAGCAAACAGAGATGGATTTAGATTAGGTTCTCAATCTGAAGTGTGAGTCTACGTGTGTTTCTGTCTGCTTGTGGTTGTGTACGGTTTGTGTTTTCCTAATCTGAGGTCAGCGTGGACTGAAATCTGCCACTACATTTCTATTTACATTTCAGGTCTTTCACTAAGCTGTAACCCAGAGGCAGCCCACTTCACCTCATCTACCAGTAACATCAGCTGCGGAACGCTGAAAAGCTTTAGGTAAAATCTTACAGAGGATAAACACATGTCTGACTGAGATAAATGCAAACACAAATACAAGAAAAAAATCTTCCAAAATAGAACAAAAAAAAAAAAAAATGTAAACAGCAATTCCATCTGTTGTGATTCAGTGTCTGCTGATATTTAATCAAACAATGACTGTAACTTGGATTTTACAGTTATGTTGTATTTCTGTGCTTGAAAATGTGTATAAAACACAGTAAATACAGCCAGCTCCACATTACTGCAGAGGTAAACAGCTCTATCTAGTGGTTTGGAGCTGCTAACTCACCCTGCACCTTATTGCCTGTACTTATAAATGAGTTCCTTTTGATTTCCAGTTGTCTTCCAAACACCGGGATTTATATTCTTATATTGGAACCCATTGTCAAAGCAAAACATAATAACACTCAACACTAACTTTCATATAAACCTTTTAACATCATATTGTCACATTTTTAAGGTGAAACTGTTCATATCTCATCAGACCTTTAAGTACAATGAATTCAGGATTACTTTGCTCATTGTGCTGTCTGTCATATTCAGTAT
>JAPSES010073344.1:0-10873 GCA_029822895.1 Maxillicosta whitleyi
AGGAGTATTAACTAGATAAACAGGTTTAATAGTTACCTACACTTAGCACATGAATACACAGAGTTAACTAAGTTACCAGTACATCTCTGTAAATGAAGGATCCGTTCCTTTTCTTTTTCCTCTCTCCTCATTCATTCATTCAGCTGTATTGTCTTTTCACTGCAGCAGCTATCAGACTGCAGCTCTATCATATGTTGCATATATTTAACTTCACATAAACTGCCTAATAACAGGATGTAATGTGATCAAACAGCATCTGGTCCCTTGAGATAATCTGATCCTGATCTGCTCAGACCTGTCACATTAACTATGATCATATTTAATGCAATATCATGGTAACATTATGAGCATGTTATAATGACATATAGATGTGAGTCATGACCTACAGCTTTTTCTGTACTCATGGGTTTACTTCAGTAACTCCTACTGGTGAAGAGCCAAACAGTAGAGATGAAACAACCATCTGACATCATCAGATTGTTAGTTTCAAGATGGCTGCGCCCTGTTGGTGACAGAAAGAAGACACAATCTATTCTTCTGATAACTCTGAACCTTACTAGTACTGTCCAGTGATTTAGGTCCAGGAAACATTGAAACTACATGTGTGTACAGGCTTAAGGTGCATTTTCTGTGTATCACTAAGGCAGCAGGAATTCTTCTGACTCAAAATGCACAACGTAACAAAAGATGATGAGGAAGTTGAGCAGGATTATAAAAACAAGCACATTCGATGATACTAAAACCTGAACTGGAAAAAGAAAAAAACTTGTGCAGAATCAATGCTATAATCAAAACATGGGCAGAATGACTCCAGTCTGACGGCATGGTCCCTTTAATCTGGGATTAAAGTTGACTGAGGACAGACATGAGCAATGGCATCTTAAAGAAGCATTCACGTGGACCTGGTCTGACTTGTACATGTGACCCTGAAGCTGCTCCACAACATTCACATATGACAGTGACGTCTCATCTGTGACCTCACGCTCTGGGACGTTTATTTCAAGACAGTGTGTTTAAAACATTACAGTGGCATTAGCAGAGATTATTCTTGGAACACAATTGTTTTTTCCATATGAAATCGTTTTTGAGCTCTGTTTAAATTAGGCTTAACATATTGAATTAATTTGTCTATGTGTAAAAGTACATGAACTACAGTCTCACCTTCTTATCTCTAGATGCTAATGAATGAAAGAATGAATGAATGAATGAATGACAGGAGACATGTCACCAGAGTGTTGAACTGTTTTCTGAGTCAGTAAGTGTATTTATCGCTGCATTTCTGTGGTTTGATTGCAAATGTCTGTATGAATGAAGAAACTAATTAATTAATTAATTAATTAGTAAGTTAGTTAATGGATGGATGGATGGATGGATGGATGGATGACTAGGTTGTTTAGAAAAAGAATAATGAAATTCTGTCTGGGCTAAATTAAAAATTTCCTTAATCTTAAAACAGATTAATTATGCATTTTTATATTTGATGTTGGTGGTATCATGGGGAAAAAAACAACAAAAACAAATATGTCCTGATTTTAGTAACTTCCTTTTCACTTATTGCTTTATTTATTCCATTATTTCTCAAGTTTGTACTTTTTTTTTCTTTTCTTTTCTTTTCTTTTCTTCTTTCTGCTCTATAAAGTGCTGCATCTGTGTCCAATTATTTAATATAAGTTTAAAGTTTTATTTTTCAGTTTTGTAACATTAAATAAGGATAATTAAGGATAACAATTTTTTTTTTTTTTTTTTTTTTTTTTTTTGCTGAATAGCTTTTAAGAGTCCAAAAAAACAAACAAACAAAAAAAAACCTGTTTTACCTTCTTCATTTTTGGGAGTATAGCTGTTCTGTTGGACCATTTACAAACTTCTAGTTAAACTTTCACCTGTCGGGTTAATTAGTCAGTCTTTCACTGGTGTTAGGAAGGATGTAAAGTGGTTTTGCACAGACACAGTTGACTGCTTTTGGACACACACATAACAAATACTGTTACAGGACCAACACCTCAGCGGCGGTTGTCGGACATGGCAGGACTCATAACTGCACTGCTTTTGTTCTTTGGAAAACTATCATTGGCTGACTCAAAAGGTAATTTTACATTTTAATCTACACTTAAATTGCACAAAGCAGAAATAAAAGTACTTCACCTGCAGAATGAGTAATGTTAACACCTAGAACTCAAAGTAAAACTGCAAATTTAGTGCAAGGAAATACTATAGCATCTGAAGGTAAAATAAAAAATGCTGGTTTATTGAAAAAAAAAAAGAAGCTTTTTCTACATTGGGAAATGCATATCAGTATCTAATTTGTCTATTTTAGTATAAATGCCATCTCCATACTCATTATCATACATATTCATTTATCAGTTTTTTTTATTCATGAGTGCAAGTAAGTAAACATTTTATAGTGAAACACATTGCATAGTCTTACTGTTACTAAATTTAAAGTATCATCACTCAACTGCATAATATTCCTTACCATTGGTGCGTCTGTTAAACACAGCTGTCCTCAGTGCTAGAGGAGTGTGATCCAGCTGTGACAGCTGCACACATCTGGAGAAACTAACTCACCAGTGGCCAAAGTGTGACCTTATTAAAAACAATATTTATTCCACAAAATATTTATCACACAACTAAAACATCAAAGGCTTAAATCTGTGGAGCTGAATACTAATGTGAATATGAAAGAACCACATAAAAAATAGTGCAGAGGCTCCCTGGTGGTGTAGATGTTGTTGTGGCCAAATGAAAAACACTGGGCACTGACATGCATCAATGGACAAAATAATGCAATGTTTTTTGATTTAGTGATCATAGTATGGATGTAGTTCATGTAATCAAAATCAGCTGAGGTTTATTTCATCTAATAGTTGCAAAAATATGGAGTTTGACATGTTGTTGAAAAGAGCCGGTGAAGGCACATCCCTTGAGAAAGTAGAAATTGTCTGTCAAAAGAAGAAATCCCTGCAAACACATGTGATAATTATGGAATATAATAATAAAAGTACAAGTAATGACACCCGTACCGTATTTTTGCTTACATGCCTGTATTAATATTCGTGTGAAAAAAATTATAATATATAAAAATAGCTAAATATTTCACGTCACTTGCACTTCCAGATTAGATTTGAAGGATTATAAAAGCCAGATGTTGCAATGCCTACATTTTTGCTTTACAGCTTTACAGTGTTACATTTTTATTTTCAGAATCCAATGTGACCTGTATCATCCTTGATGACTGCCTCCTGCCCTGCAGCTTCAGACCCACAGGCACCGTGGTCATCCACTGGTACAAGCAGCAAATCCCCGTTCACAGCTTCTACTACAACAAAGACCAGTTTGGACTCCAGAACAAGCACTTCAGTGGAAGGACGTCGCTGTTTAATTCCCAAATCCCACACGGCAATGCTTCCCTTCTGCTCAGGAGGGTCAAAGTTCAAGACAAGGGCAGATACAAATGTTACACAAGCACAAGAAAAGGCAACCAAGAGCTGTTTGTCAACCTGGATGTGAAAGGTTAGTACTCAGTAATATAATAGAATATTCAGTACATCAGAATCAGAAGAGGCTCATGGGTAAAATGTATGCTCTTTTCCTTTTATTCTTAATCCAAACACAATGCAAATCAAGCTTTTTTTGGAAGTGGATGAGGCTTCCGTTCATAAATTACCCACAGCTCGTGACTGGAGGGTGGAACATTTTTCCTCCCTTTTTTCCACTGGTGTGCTGTTAACGGCCTCGTACCAGTCTCACACAACAATCAGCTGATATGTAAGATGTTTACTTTAAGTCACTTTTTCTTTCTGTGTGAATGAATGAAAAAAATAATTTAAAAGGTCCTGTAGTCCAACAGCATATTTAAAGACATTAATTGATATTTGTTTGACCATTCAAGATCATATCAGGTCGAAGGTTGTGTCATCAATCAAGATGTGATACTATATTTCATAATTTTGCACATGCTGCTAATTTTGAGTTTAGACTTTGGATTTTAGAAAAAAACAAACTTTTTTTGTGTTTCTTTTCCTCTTGCTTGTACATGTTTTTAGTTGGATAGCCAAAATCTACAGTCTGGGTTTGACCCTTTAAGGTCACTCAAGGTCAAAGGTCATGGCACCAAATGAAAGCCCATATGTGACTTCCCATCTATTGTCAATAGTAATGTTAGCAATATCTTCAATTGTCTTAAAGTTATAACAATTTGAAATGTGTCCCATTATAAACCAATGGGGATTTTTAACATTCATAGAAAAATAAAATTCATTAAAAAAAAAAACATCTATATTTCCCAATTCTTTCAACGAAGATGTTCCACGACAGATCAAGTCATTCTAACAGATGGTTTCAGAGAAGATTCTTGGAAAATTGTTTACAGATGGCAGATGTTCAACAACTGATACCAATAGTCCATCAGATCCTTCGGTTGAAACACAACAAAAGCAAATGATCAATACGAGACAAAAAAATAAATAAATAAATAAGACATACTTAATACGGTTTTAATATTATTTACACATCTGAAAAGAGGTAGGAGGAAGTAAACACTTTAACTCCACCCCTTTTCCCTAAATCATGTATTGTACTATTTTGACCTTTTAAGTACAGAGTTAGCGTTGGCCTCACCATAATAATTATTGTTGTACAAGATGAAGAGAAAAAAAGAAAAAATAATAACAGTAATGAACACATGAATAAAATAAAAATAACAACACTATTATTCTTATTATTTTTTATTCATGTTATATGTTTTTATTACTAATGTTACTTGACTTATTCATTGCTGATTTATGCATAGAATTGGAAAAACTATATACTGGGTAAAACTAATACCTCCCTTCTGTTGTAATTATTGAGTTTTTCCTCAGTTGAACCAAGGTCTAAAGACCCTTGAAAGTAAATTTCTTATTTGTGATCATGGACCATATAAATAAAACTGAACTGAGTATTCAGTTGAACTGAACATGTGGATTGTACTTTTGTTTTACTGCCCATAAATTGTGAGATTTTAAGTTTCTACTCAACAATTTTATGTTTTTATGAAGACAGGAGTTATATTTTATTCATCATTACATGTTCTGACATAAGAAAGACAGTTAGAAACTCCACAGAAAGAGCAGTGACACACTAAATAAGAGATTTACAGGAGTTTCGTTTTTTTTTAAAAGCTTTTCTAATCCCAATATGAGGCAGATGCCAAAACATATAAAAAGAGAATAAAAGAGGGAACAGTTCAGTGAATTCCTGGTCCAGGAAATGTCTCTGCTGCAGATTTATATTCCAGTTTTTGATATAAAGACAATTTATTACATCGTCTGCTTGCACCAAGTATCTGGATGCAGTTGTTGCAGGCTCGTTGGAGCTGTCTGGCCTACTAACCCAGAGCCAGTGGGCAGGGAAAAAGCTCCATCTGCAGGATATTTGTTTTAAAAGAGCCACTGAACTCAATGGAAAGTGTGTTCTGTGGTGGAGAGAGACATCAATAGGTATTGTTAGTGTATTTGAGAGACAATAACGAGCTTTAAGGAGGACACCTAACAGCTAAAAGCCTCAGTAAAAAGACAAAACAGAGCATGAATTTACTCAGTTCAGTCCGTCCAACGCTCATTCTGCTGTGTGTTCTGTTTTCTTTTCCAGCTTTTATCCACTCGGTGATCATGGAGATGACCGACGAGACCATCACCTGCTCCTCTCATAATATCTACCCCCTCCCTCAGGTGACGTGGGCCACGGACCCCCCGTCTGCTCCAGAGGCTCTAGAAAATGTCACCAGCAAAACCACAGACCACAAAGGACTTTTTACTGTGGTGAGCACGCTGAGGATTCTGGGTAATCTCTCTGATTACACCTACTTCTGCTCTTTCATATCTGCAGACAAGACCCAGGTGTGGACGGCCTCTCAGAAAATCCAAGGTGCGTTCAAGTCACGTTAGTGTGTAGATTGTGTGGTATTTTATCATAAAATGTCATAACTTCCTGCACATTTAAACAGTTAAAGTATTCACTGAGCAAAGAAAAATATACAAAGTAGTACAACAATACAAGCATTTGTTAAGATTGTTTTTGCTTTTTTTTTTTTTTTTTACTTGCGTGTCAACCAGATGACAAGATTTAAAAATGAAAATACACTGTAAATTACATGTCAAATCAGAAATCAGATACAGCAATGCCAGCATCTTCAAACAACAAGATGAATTAGATGAATTACTTAGCATTGGTGGATTGAAAACCACTTGAATTTAATATAATAAGAACATGATCAGCAGTGGTACTGATCATCTGGTGCAAATATGTTTTATTGATGAGTTGTTTGACTTCATTCATTGTTAATGGTGTTTTTCCTGTTGGAGGCTTGTATTGATTCATGACTCTGCTGTAGTAACTGTTGTTCTCTATATTTGTATAGTATTCTAAAGACCCAGCACTACTTTTATGCTCATTCCCACATTAAATATTCTCTATATTTAACCTTTAGTAATTTATCACCAATTATTTATAATATTATCCCCAGTATTCTGTATTTTATCAGTATAAATCAGCTCTTTTCCTGTATGAAATTAATGATCATGAAGATGTTGACAGAAGTTATCATATTAAAATCAGAGAAAACAGGAAAACATTTAACTTTTTCAGCCAAATTTATCATTAACTGAACATAAAACAAGTGTCTCCATCCACCGTCATTGATCCAACTCCATGGGTTTTACTGGTGAATCAATGTTGTAGAAGATGACAGTGTTTCCACGTTCACTACGGAGCCTCTGAACATCCAAATGGGTCATAACTGATGACCATGAAAAGATAGCAAACTGCATTTTACACCATTTATTTACATGTATTAATAGAGTTAGTGGATCAACAGGTATTACACATTTTAGATCATTTTAGATGGTTTTGGTGATGATGTTTGGGTCTTTAAGGGTTAATAAGTAATGTTTTGATTTTCTATAACTGCTGTGATATCAATTTTATGTGACCCCCCCCCCCCCATTGAAGATCTCCAGATAAAAATAAGTTCTTAGCTATTTCTGATACAATATATGTACTGTGCAGTGTTCTTGTTAAATAAACAATAAATAAAATAAGGTAAAATGTAATTTCCTGACTCAATTCAGGCTTGATGAATATTTAACATCATTTAGTCAGAAAATACAGCTGTGGTACTTTTACAAAGTATAGGTGTTTGTTTATCATTTCATTTACATATTCGATGTCATGTACAATGTTTTCAGCGAGTATAACACAGGAAGAGGGACGCTCCATGTCCATCCCCTGCATCGCACCACACATTCTCCACAACTTCTCACTCACCTGGACCTTCACTGCATCACCGGAGCCCACAGTCATCGTACGATACGACAACAGAACCAGACACACTTTCAACCTGCTGGAGGGCCAAGCCGAACTGAACCAGGACCTGCTCCTGCTGGGAGACGGGTCCCTCCTGCTTCACAAACCAGACAGTGAGGAACACTCAGGAACTTACACCTGCACCTTCTCAGATGTGCAGAGCAGACATGTCATACAAACCAACGTAAACTTCACTGTTGAACAGATAAGTGAGTGGACGGGATTCTTCTGAGGAAATGTAGACTCTGGTTTGAGTTTGAGGACATTTTTTTTTTAATGTTTACATGTGTTTTGCAGGTGTGGATGAGCAGAGCGTGCAGCGATCCTGGTGGAGTACCGCAGCCTCAGCAGCTTTTTTTTTGTTCACTGTTATTGTAGCTCTCTCTCAGTGTGTCAGACAAAGAGGTAAGTTTATCAATGACATCATACATGCATATACACCTGTATGTGAATTAACCCTTTACAAACTGTTCGTTTCTTCAGCCTTCACAGTTTAGTTCAGGTCAAATTTAACCCACACCCAGAATTCCCTCATAAGTGTCTAAATCAAATGTTGAACTACAGATTTATTTAGAATGTTTAAATAGATTATTCCACATTTATAAATATATATACTATATAAATGTAATATTTCAGAGAGAAGGAAAAGAATATTGTTTAGTTTTACAAACTCGTTTTTTGGAGAAAAACATCTACTATCACACAGTATCATGTCCTATTTTACACAACATATAAAAACATAAAAGCCATTATGATTTATATGAAATTGACCTGAAAAAGCCTCAGTGTCCAAAAATCTGTAGCACCTATACAAAAGTATAATATTTAAAAATATTTTCATTTTTGTGGATTTCGGCGAAATATAGGAAAAGTCATTAAATTTCAGGATAAAAGAATGATGTTTAGGATATTTTTACTAATCTTGAATATCAAAATGGGTTAAATTTGATATAGTATGTAAGGATTAAATACATATCAGTCAGTTCTAAAGGGTTCACAAGCAACAGTTTTATTCAGCAGAATAATAGAGATACCAGTACTGCACAGGAATTAACCATAAACTAGTTATAATGTTGCATTATTATTATTATTATTATTTTAAGATCCAGAAAGAGATTGATGTTGAAGAAAATGATTATATAGATTATCCAGAAAAACACCATGGCTTACCTAGAAACTATAGTTAAAAAAAAAAAGATAGAAATTACTCATGATTAAAACATGTTTAATATGGGATGCAATATTTTTATTGTTTATGGTGCATAAGCATTTAATTATGCAAGAAACTACGACTGATTATATCATATAAAAATAAATAAAGCATGACTCATGACTGGATATGAAGGGGAAAGAATAGCAAACAGTAGTTTCATTATTTAAAGAATGTTGTTGAGGTCATCTTTAAACACAGGTTAATTAATGGGACATGTATTACATATTTTTTCAGCACTGCAAAACTCAGAAAGATATTTATGTCATTCATATTTTATTTATGTTTAAGAATTATGGAAATTAATAAGGAATAAGCTGTGTTTTTGATAATGTATTAGACTAATAAAGGCATTTTAATGTTAAAGACTCATTTTAATGATAGAAAATATATTTAGTTGGTGGAAAACTGGTTAAATCAGATGAACTGGACCTTTTATTTCCCCCCTTTATTGAATGACCACATGATGGTGCTGTTGATGTCAAAAACTCACCTCTACTAAGATCAAAAGGACATTTCACTGAAGTAACTGAAAAAATAATCATAAAAATCAAACTATTTTTCTAATTTAATTTTTTCTGGTGCAGAAGTGGAGACTAAGACAGCCTCACACAGACACAACGGAGGGAACGAACACCGAGACCTAAACACTGCAGCTTCATACGTAATCGTACAAAATGGAGTTGAATTCAACAACGTTCATCTACAGTTTGAAGCAGAGGATGAAACGGGAGGCACTTCGCCAAAAACAGCAGAGAGCTCTACTGTTGCTTTACCACCAAATACGAAAATAGAAGAAAAAACAGCAGGGCCACCTGTGGAAGGAAATGATGAAGTGCAGTGCGATGGTTTAGAGGGAGATGGATCTGAAAACACTGGGATTTATGTGGTACCATGACCTCATGCACTAAACCTCAGATCATTAAAAGATCTGCATCCACTGAAGGATGAGGCAAAAAAAAAAAAAAAAAAATTAAACTATTGAACAGACAAACAAGAACAGTCCAGGTCAAACAAAAGGACATGAAGTCGGCACACATTTATTGTATTTCTGCCTCATTAAACTGTAATAAACTATTATTAATGCTGAGAGTTTGTTTCTTAGAGTTTAAAGGAGAATCCTGTTTTTTGTCAAATAAATGGGTTCTCACATTTGCTTTTTTTGTGTCTTAAAATATACGTGCGTTCCACATTTAATCATTCAGCGAGAAAAAAATCACATTGTTTTGTCATTAATCCTTCCTAGGTTAAACTCACAATTTGTATTTATGACCTTGAATTAATAGTTGTTTAGTTTACTGTAAGCATCGTTCATCAGACACAGATAAACAGGTGAAGGTCATGTTCTTTACACGTGGATTTACTGCCCTACAGTGATATTCATAATGATGTGTAGTGTGTAACTAAACATACTTTAACTGGCCATAAACAGGTATGTAGGTAAAAGAGTATGCTCAGTGCACAGTTACAAACAATACGTTTTACTGACAGCTCACAGAACCCTCAAACAGACTCCTCTGAACATTCCACTGATCTAAAATTACTGATAACGCTTGAGCCACTAATCTTATTAATACAGTTAAATAATTCAGGTAAAAGGCATCTCGGTGTTTCATCATCATCACATTAGGATGTTCAGAGGCTCTGTAGTGAATGAAAAAATACCGTCATCCTCTGCAACACTTGCTCACCAGTAAAACCCATGTAGTTCCATAAATGGAAGTAGTGGTAGATGTTTGTTTTTATCTTCAGGTAATGGTGTGTTTTGTTAAAAACCTCACATTTTCTACAGTTTTCTCTGTTCTGATAAAATCACCTTTGACATCACTCTAAGCAAAAAAAATGAATAAATAAATAGATGAAATAACATAATAATAATAATAATTGGACCACTAAAGAAAGGTCAAATGTAGAAGGGAAAAAAATTGGATGTCACCACACAAGAAAAAAAAAAAAATGTTGCCCATAAAGTTGCAACCAAATATTTTTATTTCTTCTCATAAAACAATTGTGACAATCTGATGTATTCTTGATAAAGAGTAAAGATTAAGTATAATTGGAACTCATTTGCGTAATCATTGACCAAAGGGGACTGCTGCTGTGTATAAATAGGAATAAAAAGAAGAATGTGTCTAAAAAAAAACAAAACAAAACAAAAAAAAACACTATTCCACCTTCATGGGCAACATTGTAGTGCTTCTAGTTCTTACAGAATTAAAGTTACATTTGATGATAAGTAATTACTTATCTAACAATCCAAAGGGTTTTTATATCTAAAAGCATTATTAAATTATAAGATACAAGTGGTTGTGTCAGGACCCC
>JAPSES010073365.1:0-10872 GCA_029822895.1 Maxillicosta whitleyi
CAAGACAGTCTTAGACAGAAGAACAGCACAACAGTTTTATTTACATGTCTGAAAAGATGATGGATTATTAACATCATTTTAGAATCTTTCACATTTTATCCAGCTCTTCGTGCTGTGTCATTTCATAGTTGTTTTCCATCCAATGGCATATGGTGTTACTGTTTCTTATATTAATTCAACCATCTGTTTCTTTCTTGCTCCACATGTGCACATCCACATATTTCCTAAATCTGTTTATGCATCATTTATCTGCATTAATTTTTTTTTTACGGACGTGTAGAATTTTCCACTTTTAACTTTTGTTTTGCAATATTTTTTCTTACTGATTTTCACTGCTTCCATTCAGGTATTCTCATGCAAAAACAAAACAAAACACTTGGATGGAAAAAGACCTCGACACAGCTGGCTGCTCCTATTATGCTAGGATGGATTAAATGCAGCCAATCAATTTCACTACTGCGACTGTGACTGAACTTTTTCAGTTTGCTTACTTACTACTATGTTCACAAATTTCCTGCAAGCAGCGTCAGCACTGGAACTATACATTATTAGAAAATTTTACACCAAATTGAAACAACTGACAATAAAAAATGAAAACATGATAGGGATGAACTCAGTTAATATGTACATTTTTAGCCCATTGTACATATAATAGTGTCAGAGTCTCAATTATGACAAGCTGTCAAGTGTCACATCAATCTATATTGGAATAAGTGATGCCAGGCACAACCAACCCCACCCCTCATACATACAACTTTTACCTACTGTTCCCAAAATATAATGAGATCCATTCTTGGTCACTGGCAATCTATAAAGTCAATTTAGTATGAATTCAACCAATTGCTTTGCTGCTACAGACATGCAATTTCATCTATTAGCCTATAAGTAAATGGAGAAAAAAAGAATTTAAAAAAATTAATAAAAAATTGAAACTTTAACTTACGTTTCCCAAAATGTATTGACATCTATGCTGGGTCACTGGTAATCTATAAACCAAATTTGGTGTAAATTCACCCAATAGTTTTGCTGCTATAAACATGTGAAATTGCCCATTATAAGAAAAAAGAGATTTAAAAACTTAAAACTTTGATCTACGCTTCCCAAAATGTAATGACATCTATTCTGGGTCCCTGGCAATCTATAAACCAAATTTGATATGAATTCAAATAATAGTTTTTCTGATAGAGTATTAACAAACAAAGAAACAAAACAAACCAACCTGGTCTCCTCTTCAGAGGACGGGGTAATAACTGAGAGAACTGATTGAAAGCTAATGGGGATGGATGGATCAAATGTCATACAAACCTTATTACAAAGACAACTCAAAGCGTATGACCCCTTACCTGAACCAATGAGCCATAATGGTTAATGTAAAGGTCTCAGGTGCACATTATGTCAAACTGTCCTCTCATGAATAGTGAAACCACTGTATGTGTATGTGTGAGTGTGTGTGTGTACATGCTGGGTGATGAAGCTATTGATTGCATATCCACTCATATCATCTCTCCCCGTGGACTCATGTAAAGCCTGGTGATTGTGTATCTGCTCATCCAAATGAACCTCTCTTTGCTCTCTTTGAATATGTTTTATGCAGAATCAGGTATCCACTGAATGCTAAATATGAGCACTTGTGATAGCTGTGCATGTGTAAATAGCACTCGTAACCATTATAATAAAAATGACAAATGCTTGTGGTTCCGTGTGGGCTTCACCGCATGTTCCTTGTGTGAGTGATTGCTCTGCGAATAACAACTGTTTTGGGGGAAACTCATTGAATTATTCATCGGCTCTAATTGGCTCGCTGAATGGGCACTGTACTGGGTTTCTTACCGCTGTTATGGTCTGTGGAGTACTGCTGGGTCATATAGAAACGAGCTATACTGTTTGACTTATGGTCCTCTACACAAAGACAAAGATCAGTGAGGAAATGAATTATATTAAATTGTTTTATTATTTTTCCTTCATCCAGGATTTCCATTAGACTCTGCATGGTATTATTTTTTCTTCATGGTGGAGAAATCATCTACTCTAGATCTCTGGAAAGACCAAGATTAGATATTAAAGCGGTTCTATTTAATATTGATATTCCAAACACTTGACAGTGGTGGGAAATTGCATACCAGTACACACATATCACTGTGTCTAATGATCTTCACGTTGCATCAGCTGATAGTTTACATTATAGCTCTGTTAGCTTCGTAATGTTTTTACAGTAAAACCACAAATCACCTCTGTTTTCCAGAATTCAGAACTGTCATTGTTTAGTCTGAACTGTGGAAACTTAGCAAAGATAATAACATCACATTTACTTTATACCTTCATAAGTCTCAATAAAATTCACCTGTGTAGACGAAACGCTGCCATTTTCGCATTAAACTCCATTCTTTTCACTTAGAGCTCTGTCCAGTGGGAAAAAAACAGCAAAATTTAAACAAAGTAATTTGTTTGTTAGTGGTTCTTATCTCATCTGCTCACTTTCTGATGCTTTGATCGAAGACAGTGTGACATTAATTTTCCACAACATGGAAGAAGACAGAGCGAATCACTACTCCCTCTAGTGGTCACTTAAAAATGATGGATTCAGCGCATATCTGGCATCTTTGGCAGAACTTCAGAGCTCTTTATTCTAAACACTCTAATGATAATGTCCATTTGAAACTAGAAACATATACAAAATGCACTGGACAGGATACAGTTAGGATACAAAGAATTTTTCCTTGCAAGCAACATAAAAAAAATGGATAAAAAAACAGTATAAAGTATACATTTTACAATCTGCAAAATAGTGTCATTGTCATTGGGGGGGGGGGCTCCTATACTGACTCATTTATGTTTGGAACATTTTTGCTTCTACATTTTTTGCTTATACCAATAAAAAGACTTTGAGCAAAAGCCAAAAAAAAAATAGTATAAATGGAATTTGGGTCAACACCGCAAGACATAGTCCCAGTTTTATGTATTGCAAGTTATTTGAACAAAACAAGGACAGAGAAGAAGCACAAGAGAAATGATTGACAGCGTCTCTGTGTCTTAAACCAGTAAACTACATCTTTTAAAAGCTTTGAAGTGCAACACATAGTAGTGAAGTGTTGACAATGGCTTAGCGGTGCTTTTTCAGTGTCTGTCACAGCGCATCCATCAGCACCCACAGCACAGCAGTCTGTTCATGACTCCATTACTGACAGACACTTACAAACAGTGACAAATGGGACTGAGTGGTGGAGAGCTGATACTTTTGTTGAATGGGGGAAAAAAGCATTATTCTCTGTTTTTCTCAATGCAGCTGTAAGAATAGAGAAGGTAGCAATGTGTCCATAACAAATACGCTGTATATTTAGGAACAGACGGGCAGCAAAAAAGAACCAAAAGACATTATGTTACATAATGGGCTGATTGTATTGTGTTTTGTGTGTTTGCTGCAGACTGGTGGGGACCTTCTCCATGGTACTGCAGAAGGTGGCAGAAGAAGGACACCTGGAGCTGACTGACACACTTATTGATGATAACAACACATCCATAAAGGTAAGGCTTTAATATAAATATGAGGTTCACATTTCTAGAACTCAGCTCTGTTCATGATCAACGTAATGGAGAACAAAACAGATGTAGTGAAGGATCATGAACCGGGTAAATATCAGCCCTGCAAAATGGATTAAATGGATTCTAAACAACCAGAGAAGCTAAAAGAGACATTAAACCCTGGCACAGCACCACAAAAGGTGCCGTCATGTCTTCTGTGAGCCTCTGTCATCCCCAAAGCTCCCTAAAAACACACAGGCTGTAAAGGATGACTTAATTACTTGAATCATTTATGCTTATTTGGCAAACGCTGTGATTGGACAAACAGTTTTTTTATGTTGTTTTGAGCCAAATGACCTGCTCTTAGCTGCTATATAATTTTTAATAACACAAAAACACAAAAGAAAACACAAAAGAATACATGAAAAATTTAAATGGAGTAAAAACAGATGCACCAAATTTGTCCAGTGCAGTAATACTATCGGGTACAATTATATCCGCATGAGCAATCAAACTTTTATAACTTTTTTTTTTTTTTTTAACTTTTACAATATTTTTTCATTAGCTCCTGTGTCATGTGACTGACATACCTCATTTATAGATGTTTCTGGCTTCTTCTATTATCAATATTTTAATTATAATCTGCATTTTCCACTGTCGTCCCATAATTATGAGGCTCTTTGTTATAATTACATGGTAAATCTGCAGCATGTTTATAGGCAAATTAGATTCACTCATGTTTAGTCTATTGCACCCCATGAGACCTATGTATAAAATATGTGTAGCAGTCAACAGTTGGAATAATTTTTTTTTCATCGTGTTTCAATTATGTCTGACTAGCGTGTTAACCCATGGTGAAACACGGGTCATATTGATACTGATATCTAGGGACAGAAGTTAGTAAATGCGTTTTTCTTGTTTTTAACTTCATTTCCCATCATGCAGTGTAGTACTGTGCTTCCAGTCAAGGGAGAAACATGATTGTAAGGCAGTTGTGTTCCAGAATGTTGGTCCTGTCAACTTAATGATGTATTTAATGTAGAGACAGAACTATTCCTCAACTATAGGTACCAAATTGTCCAGTTAAAAACATCTCTATTTCTCAGACGCGCACACACTCACAGGTGCTCTGAGACCTTCCAGTGTTATGATATAGATATTTGTCAGTGTAAATGTTTTTACAAGAGTTGAAAGTTACAGTTTGAGCTCAGTTGACTGTAGCTCACCTCTGACATATGTCATCAACACCAAAACAGCTGTTACATTGCTACATTTCACCTTGTGCGAGAATGTATTAAAGGAAATGAAAAGCACTACAAACCTGTAACTGCACAAACATCTTCACATGTTCTGAACATCTGGTGGAAAAATAAGGCAAAATAAGGAAAACAATGGATTACGCTATTTATATGACTTTCGGTTGCACACTTGGAAAGCTTTGTGGTAAACTGTGATTTTCTTTGTAAAATTAACACATTTTTCTTTTAAATTGACAGTCTTCGTATGCACAATTGATTGCTTGATGCACAAAAAATCTTTCCGTATAAAGGTCCCATGTGACACGCTGCAATGGGATTTAGCTTCTGTTGCAGCTCAATTTTCACTGAAGCAGCACAGGATAATAATGGTGTAAAACCACCAGAGAATATTCATCTGAGAACAATTTCTTCTTCCTGACCCTCATGCAGCTCCTGAAATTTTAAGAGACAAGTAACAGTTTTCAGACATGAACTTCACCTCAAAACGATGAAACAATCAAAAGTGATGACAAAGACTGAGGGAGAGCACAGGGAACAACATTATTATTGTGTTTTTGGGGAATTAAACTAGATTTTGACTCAGATTTAGTTTCTTTTTTTATTATTTTTGGGAAAGCTTATTGCATTTATGAGTAGTTGTCACTTACTGAAAATCATTGGTATTGTTTTATTTCAGAATTAGGGAGAAATTGATGGTAGAATAGTTCAGTGGTTTGCAGCTAGAAGTTGTGTTGCAGCAAAAAGGTCCTGTATTTGATTCTAGTGCCTCGTGCATGTTCTCCCTGTGTCTGCGTGGGTTCACCTCGGGTACCTCAACACATGCACCATGACAGATTAATTGGTCAATCTCCCCCGGTCGCCTGTAGGTGTAAATGTGAGAGCAAATGGCTGTTTATCTGTAAATGTCAGTCCTGTGATGAACCAACCACACACTCAGGTTATATGCTGCCTTCTGCCTTTGCCTATTGGCATTCCTATCAAAGACTAAATGAAGAAAATCATTGGTTATGTTCAAACGGCAGGTCTTAATCCATATTTCGAATTTTTTGGGTAAATTCCGATTTTCATATGTGCTCGTTCATATTACACATTAAATGTGACTTCCATCAGTTTTGAGCATGAACTGAATGCAATCCTGAAGTGACCTGCATGCGTAAAACGGGTCCTGACATAATACGTGACCACGCTGGTACGCCCTGTGTTTAAAGAAGAAAATATGTATTTGCCACCACTCGTCCGCTTTTGCATTGCAAAATATCACCTACATATTGGATTTAGGACCTCATATGAAAGTGGCCTGGGTCAGATTTGAACAAATCAGATCTGTGCTGTTCAGACTGTCTTTAACAGATCAGATACAGGTCACATATGGGCCAAAAACTTGGATTTGGGTCAGTTTTTCCTCCAGACTGCACATAGACATTGAGTGGTTTTGGGAGAAATGTCAGTTCTTTCTATAAAAAAAATAGGCACCTATTTTTTCCCCAGAGTTGTCTATCTTCATGAAACAGCTGGGATAGTGGGTAGGGCTATGCAACCACCTTAAAATTTGATATTGTGGATTGTCATCGCTCTAGATTGCTAATACATGATTAAATCGCCATGGGGTGTGGTGAGGGGGGTCGGTGTGTGGATTGTCATCACAGCACTGTGACACCTGTGATGTCATTAACTTTTAACCTGCTTCAGTGGCAAGTTAGGAATTTATGAAAGCCCTTGTGAACATTTCAATACAAAACAATATTTATTTGCAGTTACTCTATCGAACAATTTGGAAGCACGAGCAAACGATGAAAAAAGTTGTTCCGTCGCTTTCAGCGTAGGGCTGACAGTGACAGTGCTCGTTGAAAAGAGAGAGTGGATTGTAGGTCTGTTTGTAAGCGGGTCTTCTCTGACAGTCATGTATATCCCCCAGGAAAATCTTAATGCATGTTAGAGCATTAAGATTATTAACTATGATATTTTTATGATGTTTTTGAAGTTTTTACTCAATTTCTTGTTTACAGTGACCTTGAGTGTCCAGAAAGGCGCCCATAAATAAAATTTATTATTATTGAAATTTATTATTATTAGAGCGCAGGTTTTTTGGGGTTTCTTTTTTGTTTTGTTTTTCAAAATCGCCTTGATATCCAGCAAACCACGTACCAAACCTCCAATCACCAATACACAATTTATCATCCCAGGCTTAATAGTTGGTGCAAATTATTTTTACGATCATTGACTATATTAAGGTGATTTTTTGAAGCTTCATAAAGAGGTTATAAGAACACAGAACTGGAGTCCAAAGAATTTATTGTTGTCAAAAATGATGCCTCGCCATACTGCAAAATTAAAATGAATCTTATCAGCCTTTGAAATCCATTTTCACAAGCACGTGGTTGAAGAAATCAATCATCCAAAGCTCCTACGGTTGTGACAGTGAGGGGAAGTAACAGCCATCATTTGGTCCATAAAGGCTCTGGAGTTTACAACCCACACACCCAGAAGGGTCTGATGGAAATCCAACAGCTTTTGCAACATCAGCACATTAAGATGCACACCATTAACATTAGCCCAGATATTCTCTATTGATTGTAAATTGGGTTTGGAGCAGACCTCAGCTCTGCGATGAGTGTGAGGATGATAGTGAATTTCTAATGTAAGAGTGAACTTGAATGTGTAAATGAGAGCGGCACAGTGGGGAGTGTAGACAACCCAATATGAGGGTTTTATTACACCCTGAGGTGCACGGTGTGTTACTGAAGCAGGGATTGCTGATGATGGGATGTTTCCTAGATGATGACACACACACACACACCACAGGAGCACTTTAGGGCTTTGCACAAATGAACACATCCACGCATACATCGACACACGTGCGAGTGGTATCTCATGAACGCACAGTAAAGCACATGCAAGAGGATTTCAGTACAGCACATGCCTTTAGCGAGATACTGGTGAAACAAAACCTGAGAGCAACACTTTTACTCGCAACTCTGCACTAGTCGTTGCCATAGTAACAAATCTAACTCCTCATGGACCACTGTTAAGGGATATAAGAATGAGAGAGAGAGAGAGAGAGAGAGATGTAGGGAGAGCAGGCATGGGAGCTGGGTGTATATTCTCTACTCATCCGTCTTTGTCAACAAGAATAAATTGGCTACTTCGTAATAAAGATCAGGTCATCGTCAGGGGGATCATATTTGTTCAAACAGGACACCAAAGACAAAATACGCTGTCACCCATGTTTCGGACCTGGATTTAAGTAAAATGTACTGTCAATCTAAATTCCACCAGGAACAGCCAGAAGGAGGGATGATTTATGGTAATGTTAAAGTTTGTAGGCTATACCGAGACCTTTTTCTTAACACAATTACATGGCCTGTAGTTCATTCACCTAGGGTAAACCTATGATGGTGGCATTACTATGATAAGTATGGTGTTACATTCAGCTACCAGAACTATGTGGTAGGTTAGAAAAAGCAATACTGTTAGACCAAAGTGCTATTAAAAAAAAAAAAAAAAATCTTTATTATATTTTCTAATATGGCCAGTGCAGCAGTGTGTGTTAGGTAGTAACACAGTACATCTAATAACGTCGTGCTAGTCATAATAGTTGCTAATCAGGGAACACTTACAATTTTACTTAAAGGGATTTAGATATTTAAATCTTCATTACCATGTCTAAATTATAACAGGAGTCTCTAATTTTCCCATGAGTCCCTGAATTAAAAAGCTTATCTACAACTGAGGTAGTAATTGAAACTGATAATGAAGTCACTGCATGTGTATAAAGTGTAATACCGCTGATGGTCACTAGAGGTTGACCCTGAAAAGCCCTCACACGCAAAGCTATAAAATGAATGTCTCTATAAAAATAGTTACTAATTTATTTCCAGACATTCAGGCAACATAAATTTTTATTTGTGTTCCATAATGTGAACTGCTGCTTCCAGTTATTCCTGTGTTAATGACCACAGGCTGTATAAAATACTGAATAGAAGAACTTTTGGAGCCGCTAGTTTCTGATTTGTGTGGTCATGGGTCATGGATGAAGTAAAAAAATGTAAAAAAAAAAAAAAATAAAAGAATGAATAAATAAATTCCCTCATTGTTATTGTGTATGTACAACAAAGTTAAATGCAGTCCTATCAGTGCAAACAAAACAAGCAATATATATATAAAGTGCTTATTGGGTCTAAAACAAATCTGCTAAAAACAAATGTAATTGTATAAAAACACATATAGACCATAAACCTTTTCTCAAATTTCACACTGAGGACAAACAGAAGCAGTGAAACATACATTATTATTTTGACCTGTTATAAGTGAAAGCAAAAAATGTACAATGACGTAACTGTAAGTTCACATATATTTTTTGTTTACTGGCTTTCACTCTGTCTTGATGCTGTGAAAAATAAGACGACAGTGCAGAATGAGGTCTTTTAACAAGTGTTATATACAGTCAGAGTGACTCCTAGGAGTCCTGGCAACCCTTGGGCGAATGTCACATTCATTCATACTGTTACTGACAATAGTCTATAAAAAAACTGTAGTGAAATAATAAAAAATGCATGACACACTTTGTAATATAAGAGGATTTATTAGGCATTAGATTTAAGGTTATGCATTCAGTCATCACCTGTATGCAATAATATAAGGAAAAATACCTCCTGATGAGGTTTTTTTTTGGCTGTATTTACTTAATTTAATATTTTTGAATAAATGCTGCTGTTTGTAGAATGTAAACTGTAAAAGTTTATTGACAAAGTACAAAAAAAAAAGCAATGTTAGAAACAGAGAATAAAATCTACTTGACAGGTGACTTAATGACACTGTTATTGTTAAAATATATCAGAAATTATTTTACATTAATTCATTTTGATAAAGTCAGATGCCTTTTAGATACTTCTAATTCACTCCCTGTGTTTTCAGACCAGTGTTACCATAGAGATCAGATACCAACCAATGGATGGCACGGTGGGCATGTGGAGTGACGGCGAGTTCCTGGATGTTCCTGATGACCGTGATGGGTTCTTTGCGTTCGAGACGGACAGTTTACTGTCAGGTCAAAGCCATGGATCGGGGACATCACCTGGACGATCTTTACACGGATCCATACCGACCTTCAGAAAGTGAGTCCTATATAAAACAGATCTCATAGCTCAGCAATCAGAAGGTTATTTTTTCCACAATGAAAGCAGCTGTGAAATTATGTTTTAGGTCACAACAGAAAACAGGATGAGAAATTGTATTTATAAACTGAATTTCTGGAGATCATTAAAGATAATAGCTCTGCAAGGCTACACTTAGGGTGCAGAAGCCTCATGAATGTGATGAGGGTGACAGGCGGATTCTGTATTCACACAGTGAAACTGCCCAGCTGATGCTGTTAAAGGAGGAAACATAGGAGTACCATTTAATGTTAACGAGTAAGAGTCAATAAAGGTCATAATGGCATGATACTAAAACCTTTTCTTCCTCTGTAAATCAAGGCTCCCTTCAGAAAACTTGCAAATTCCTGAAAAATCAAGAACACTACCCAAATTTTCTGCCAAATTTAACTTCACTAGCAGTCAGGTTTGAGGGTGATTGGTCCAGATTTTCCAGTTTGCTCATGTGAGGGATGTAGAAATTCAGTCTCAACTTTCCTAAACTGCTTAAAGAATGATCACTATCGCAATGGTAAAAATAAGAATGCTTGATTAGGTTACCTTAAGTTGTCATACGGTCTACTTTACAGTGGGATCATAGAATAGAATAATAATAATGCACAGGAAAATAGTCAATAAAGTGTATTTCATCTAGATGTTGTCATTATTGTAATAAAGTAAGTCAAAAATGATGGAAAAATGTAGTCTGTCATATAACAAAGACAAAAGCACACAGCTTAAGCCTCCAGAGAAAACCAGAATTGCAACTCGCCTACAGTTTACAAAGTGAGAAAATGATGATTCAGATTGTGGATCAATTTTCTACCTCAACAGATCATCATGTTATCTTATGTCCAGTTCACCCAGCCCTAGGTTTTGTGTGTAGGATTTAAAGGGATAGTTGTGTATTTTTGACATGAATCTGTATTTCATCCCCGTCATCAGTGTAGTACATCCACACT
>JAPSES010073386.1:0-10871 GCA_029822895.1 Maxillicosta whitleyi
AGTGGAACTAAGGGAAAGGGCAAAGAGCAGGAGCAGCGGACAGGAGTGCGTTTTTTTTATGACATGCGTAATATTCGCACGTGGATCAGCTCAGATTTGACCACCCCTTTCAACACAAGTGCCACTTGTGTTAATATTAATGGACATATTTCAGCTGCACAAGCACATGTCTCATTTCACATGGCATTTCAATCATGCGTGTAGCTCCTCCTTGTTTGCTATAATGTGGATTCCATCTCTAAATGTCAGAAAGCTCTTATGCAACACAGGCTGCCAACTGTGGAGATAAAAAAAAAAAAATAAAGTCCTGGAGATATCTGCACATGGGACACCGAAAAGGCCTCAGTAAAATAGGATTTTATGATATTTGTCAACTTAAGGAGTGTGATAGGGCTGCGCTGTGGAAAACCACCGTGGACACCGTGCACGTGTCGCCATCTGTTGGTGGACTTGAGGTAAAGCTCACCAGAAAATGGGACCTTGATCTATGCACAGTTCATGAATATAACATAGCACAAAAATCTGGATGGACACGTTATGCTGCATTCAGAGGGGCCTCCAAGGATTTGTGGCCCCTCACCATATTAATAATATGAACCATACAGGCATGGATCAATATTCAGCTAACAATAGATTAGATGGTTTTGTACAAGATTGATGAAAAAGGTGCAAACCACCTTTTACATTTATATATATATATATATATATATGTGTGTGTGTGTGTGTGTGTGTGTGTGTGTGTGTGTGTGTATACACACATATAGTTAATTTTCAGATAATTTTCAGGAAAAAAAATATTGATTCATGTTCTGTTATTTACTATTTCCTCTGTCAGCCACAGACCCTTAGATTCATTATCATCATCATCATCATCATCATTTTTCTCCTTGTTATTGTCCCCCTGGCTGTAGTTCAATATTAGTGTTTATGCTGAAGTCATTCCCTGTTGTTTGTAGTTATATTATATTCAGTTTTTTCTATTGTATTCATTTTTCACTGTGGGACATGAGAGTTTTGTTGTTTCAGGTTGTCTGTATGCAGTGTACATAGGGAAAAACTGACAATAAAGCTGAATTTGACAAATAACACTGCTCTCCAATTTCTTAGAAAGTATCTGCTTCTGACATTAAAGGTACTAAAACTAACATACTTTAATAAGATGAATCAGAATACAATTAAAAAGTTCTGGTTAGCTCGTGTTTTCAATACATATACTGATGTCTTATTACATTTGTTGGTTTATGTACAATGGATTAGTAAAGGTTCCACTAGAAAGAACCTGTAAAGTGAATGGCATGTGGAATTCTTTATTTTTCAGTTCTGAAGGGCAGGCAACAAATCACATTATATACATAGAAAGGTGGGAGTTTCCTCTGGGATTCAGTCTTTTTTTTTTTTTTTTAAATCTAAGGTTAAAGAAGTAGGTGTGACATGGGAGATGCATAGTGTAATTGTATGTATAAATAGCGTGTAGTGTAAATACAGACTCCAACTCAACCAAACCAGCCATAACCAGTGGAACACAACCAAAATCCAGCTATTACTATTACAACCGTTCCATTATATGTACACTTAAAATAAACAAACCAAAAAACTACTGTACCTTTACCAAAGTGTAATATTAATTTTTTTAAGTCATTGTTGTGCTCTTATTATATTAATATATATTGTATTATATTCTGTGTATATGTATTCCATTCACTTTGTTTGTTCTGTATATATATGTATATATATATGCTTTAAGCCATTTTCCCATTGGGGGATTAATAAAGTTTTTCTGATTTTCTGGAATCACACAGTTGTAATGGTGAAAAATAGAAATCATTACAACCTAACAACTGGCAGTTTAAGTTAATAAATGTGAGAAAAACTAACGTCAGACAGAAATGAACATTACTGTCATTATTTAACTGAACAGATACAGGATCAGTGAACCCTCCAGACTAATGTATTCACCTAAACGACTGCACCTACACTCTCTGCTACCAGGGCATGGAGAGGGGGAGGATTGGCAGGTTTACAAGGGAAATCCATTTTGATCATTTTGCTAACAAGAAGGGATGGACTCCACCCTCAGATGGACTTCTTATTATAATAAAAGGCATGATGTGTAGTGTCACATGTAGTCTTCCTATGGCTCATTGATTGTCCATGCAGTGTATTCAGAGGCTAATCTACTCGACTAAATACACAGGACCAGACTATGTCAATGAGCTTCTTTCTGCATTAAAGATTGAGACTAAATCAATCAAAGATGCTGGCATTCACTGCAGTAAATCAACTTCTCCACAAATACACACACATGCATGGAGCAATGATTCTGAAAAGGGATGAAATAAATTATTTGAATGTCAGTGAATAATGTCACTGTGAGGGCGGCTTCAACTGGATGAGTGAATTAAATTAATCCTACAAAGGTAGTCATTTTTCAACCGACTTTGGGTTTTGTTGAACACGTGTGTCAAAGGTCAAATGTCTACTGATACAGAGGACATCACTGTGTAAAGATCCAGAAAATGGGTACAAGTGAACGACAGGCTCAGGCCACTATCTGGGCTAATTGTCTAGTTACAATTTGATGACTGTGCTGTTCCAAAGTCTCCAAAGGGAACCTTGCCAGTCAGGAGAGGGCTCACTCTGATGATTTATGAAAAGACTCAATCAATATGTGATATTAATTTTGCAAATGAATGTCAGAATGATGTAGTCTTCGGGTCATTTAACGTTTCACACCGTAATGCGCTCCATGGCACCGGATCAGAAGCTTTCAGTCTCTGTGGGGAAACAGGGAAAAATTGGTCAAAGTCAGGAATTGTGTGACAAATCTATTCTGCACAGCGTGTCTCAGTGGATTGCTGCAGCATTTCACTTCATACCACTGCACTGACTGAATATGTACTGACTAATGAGTCCATGTCAAACCTCAATTAGCTAACAACAGCAACAATAACAGCAACAGCAGCAGATGTGTGCAGATAAAGGCCAGATCAAGTGACTCCAAAAACCGCTGATTTGACAATTCACCGTACATACTCCACAATTTGGGATATTTGTGCTAAATGTCTGTTTGTAAACACATCCAAGCTAGTCCTTAACCTAGCTAGCAGTTAGCTTAGCTACATAGTACTAAAGATTTAAAAAATAAATTTACCAGATATTATTAATGTTTGTTGTAACTATGTATAAATATTTACATGTGCCAACATATGTAATTGATGACAGAAATATATTTAGTTAAAAAAAAGGAGAAATTATGTAGTGATTCATGAATGGGCGTGGCCAATTCGTCGTACTGCGTCATAGCTAGCTAGCATGATTAGCTAAACTCTAGGTGCCAGCACTTAGGAAGGGGTCTACTCCGTATTTTTAGAACCGTACATTTAATTATGAGTCTGGACACACTCTTTCAACAAATACTTCTCACCGAGCATCAACTAACCGAGCAGAAACAAAAGTTAAAAGAAGGTGAGTTGTTATTAGGCCCAGTTTTACTTTATCACAGGTGGATGTCGTGCTGTGGTTCCTCATCACGAACTGTCGGTCATTTCCAGGTATTATTTTGCGCTCTAATTAAATGCTCTGGTTTTTCAGTAAACATTGCCATCATCCAGTGCAAAGAGAAGATCAAGACCACCACTGAAAAGTATGATGAGACCATTAAGGAACTTGATGATGAGGTAAAGTGTTCATATTTAACAGGACCGTGACGATATTTCACATTACTTTTAAGAAAACTAAAATACAAAAATTATATATGACTGGACAAAACTGCTCATTTTAATTATGTACATAAAAATAGCTTCATCTAAATAATTTTTTTCTTACTGGATATATTGTATTATATTTTTTATTTTCTTTGTTGTCTATGGCATACTACTGTTACAATCCAATTTCCCAGTTTGGGATTACAAAAGTACTTCTATTTTATTCTATTCTGTTTCTATTCTATTCTGTAAACAGATTTTTTTAAAAAGAGGATTACAAAACAACGTGCATTCTGAAAGGTTTTATAATTGCATCTATTTTTCCACATTTAACAGTTGAACTTTTTCCACACTGACCCATAAAAACCCACTGTTAGTTTTGTGACAGTTCACACGTAAAAAATTTCCTCTATATTTAATCTTTCTTAAGTGATTCATTACAATTAATTATAAAACAGTCCTCCATATTTTGCATTTTTCCTGTTAAAATTAGGTATTTTCTTACAATTAATTTACTGATCATATAGGCTAGATGCTCATAAAAGCTCAGATAACAGGTGACATTATTATATCGCAAACAGAGAAAACTGGAAAAAAACCAAAAAAAAAACCAGACCTTTTTACTCCTTAGACCTTATCATTAACTGAACATAAACCAAGTGCCTCCATCCACTGACACTGATCCAACTTCATGTGTTTTACTGGTGAATCAATCTTGTAGAAGATGAGTGTTTCCATGGTAACTACAGAGCGTCTGAACGTCCAAATATGGTCATAGGCTATATGATTGTGAAAACACAACAAACTACATTTGACACCAATTCTTCCCATGTATTGATAGAATTAATGGTTCAGAAGAAGTTCAGAAGTTATTGAATATTTCACAGCAGTAGCCTAGATGTTTTTTGTCACCAGTGGCTGTTTTGAGTTTTTTTTTTTTTTTCTGTTCGAGTCTTTATTGGTCTTGAGTCTCCAAATGGATCATATCTGATGACCATGAAAAGAAGAAGAACTGTATTTTACACCAATTATAGAATTATTGGATCAACAGGTATTAAACAGTTTAGATCAGTTAATGGTCGAAGGTGGATGCTTGGGTCTTTATGGGTTAAAAAAAATGTGTGTGTGTCTGTCAATATTGCTGTGACTCAGGTGCTGGATTCAGGGAGCTGTAAAGGCATCTGTCAGTGTTGTCTGGCCTTTAGCTGTGTTAATCACAGGTGCAGTGGATTTTAGAAGCGATCTGTAGTGGCTCTGTGTGTGTTTTTTGCATAGTTTTTGTGTTGGCTGTGGTGTATGATAGGCAAGGCAGGTTTATTTCTGAAGTACATTTCATTTAGAAGACAATTCAAAGTGCTTTACATAAAACATTAAGAGCATTACAGCAGTGAAATAAAAAAGACTTACGACTAATACATACACTAAGATATTAGCATATTAGCATTAAGTCAGTGGTCGTGAGTAGTATCAAAGGTTATGAGTAGTTGCCATGTCACTGTCTTAATATATTTCTGCTGGTTCTTTTTGTAGCTATACCTACTGATCTCACATGTTTGAACAGGAACAACCCACCTCCCTCCAAAGCTCCACCCACTTCCCCCCGCTTGAGCTCTGATTCTCCCCTCCTCACCACACGCAGAGGTGTCACAGTCTGCCCTCGTGGCCGCAGACCCCTCCCTCAGTGATCAGACACACCGTTATCCACCTGCTGGACCCATTTATCATTAAGGGGACCCTGCACATAAGGGCCTGGTCTGTGGGACCCTGTGTTCACTGCAGCTCAGCACCTACAACAGAGTCGGGCAGACTGTGCCGTGCTGTGAGTGCGCAGACTCCCCACGCTCTCTGTGAACATTTGAGGCTTCATTGTCATATATTTACCATCCTACATCATCCTACATTGTGTGACACCAAGTCTGTGCGGTTGTTAAAACTGAGCTTTGCGTGGGTGTGTCTGCTGAGTCAAATATGCCAGAGTCCTAGACTTCTTCTCCATCCTTCATCCTTCATTCACTGGACTCAGTCTGCTGCAGTCAGGTTTTTCTGTTTGTTGTTTCTGTTAGTGAAATAGTTTTTTCCCTTCTGCACCATGCATTTGGACTTCTATCCATTCACACCCCTTGACTGGAGGATCAGTGTAAATGAACGGTCAGATTCAGAGGCAGTAACGGATGACTGATGGACAGGATGCAAGGCCAATTATTTTATTCACATCGAATAAAAGATTTATCAGAAATATATGGCAATTAAATATTTTTGACTTTCAAAACCTGGTGGATTTCAGTTTGCCACACACTTATTAGGAGCAGTTTAAGATTGCAAAAGAAAAGTGTAATAGTGCCCCATCATACAGTATAGCTTTAAGTGTACTTCTGATGTACTTCTGATGGGCCTTTTGTAACAGCAATAGCAGTAGCTGAATTTTGGTAGTGTTTCACTGGTTAGGCCTGTTTGGTTTGCATATTTAATGACTGAGTTGGAGTTGGAGTTGGTATTTGTACAGCCTGACTCCTCTGCATGGTTTCATATCATTCACTTTGACTTTGAACTGTACCTCCAAGATAAATGTTAATCTGAGATTCTTACGCAAGGAACAGTGTTGTCATATTTGACACATAAGTTAATGTTTACCTTTTGGTGTGTGACATCAGTAGAGGAATAGATATATGCGTTGTTGCAGTAGAGCATCTAAAAATGCAACACTATGTGTGTTTTCTTTTTAATTTTCAAGAAAACCACAGAATAAGGGACATAATCATGTGCACAGCAAAGGAAGTCTGCACCTCAGACTTGTTACATTTAAAACATTGTGTCTTTTAGTCATTTCTGTACAGAAGGGAGCATCAAAATGTGATGCTTTTGATGCAACTATGCACAGATAGTCATACTCCAATTTACTATTCCTGATTCCTCTGAACCCATAAAGACCCAAACATCCACTGGATGTTATCATCTTTTCATGGTCATCAGATATGACCCATTTGGACGTTCAGAGGCTCTGTAGTTACCGTGGAAACACCATCATCTACTAGAACATTATTAATTCACTAGTAAAACCCATAGGGTTGGATCAATGACAGTGGATGTAGGATCTTCATTTATGTTCAGTTAATTATATATTTTATAAAAAAAAGTCAGTTTTTTCCTCTATTTTCACTGTTTTTGATATAATAACCCTCAACTTTAATGAACTTTTTAATGAACTCAACTTTTATGAATATATCAATGAATTAAATATAGGAAAATACCTGATTATGACTGGAAAATGCAAAAAGAGAAATAGAAATGTTCAAAATAGAGAAAAAAAAGTCTTCTTATGAAATCCTGCAACAGTAACAGTGGGTCTTTATGGGTTAAATATGTGTTTTGATTACAGTATTTGTCACTTTGTCATAAAGATTAACAGGCGCACAAGGCCATTCAACTAGAATTGTAGAATTGAGATGGGGGTGCTCACTACACAATTTCAACATAGATTTTTGATTAAAGTGCCAAGCATATTTTGCTTTATTGGTCTCTCCTTCCACTGATTGGGATCCAAGCCAGTACTACACAGTGTCACTGTGGACTGAATAGGAGTAACAGCCAGATAAAAGTTAATGATATGGTTGAATGGCTGTTTTTTTTGGGGGGGGTTATGTGTTGCTCTTCATCAGGATATTTCCAACATTAAAATAAAAGTCAATATTTGTAATTTATTTTTCATTTTATCATTATTATTATATTAATTTATTGTTTAATTTATAAGTGAAAGAGCAGATAAAATGTGATTGACAGCAGATTTATTTAAACACATGTTATACATGCATACCTTCTAGATTATTTGTGTACCAGGATCATTTCTACAATTTAACAGTCATTTTATCTTACTTCCTCTGTTAATGAACGATGTTTGTATGTTGTTGTTTGTGTTGTGTCAGATGAATATGCCTTTTTTTGGCTTTAATAGTGCCAAACCCTGTGTCCTGCTGTCAGTATGGCACGATAAAATGATCTGATATTTGGATTAAATTCTCCATTTTCACATAATCATGGATAAATAAAATATCTAAACCTAACTAGTACCACTTTACTGTGTTTGGTCAGTAAATGGGTATTACAATTTTATTGTTATTTGAACAAAAAATGTAGTTTTTCTACTTCTTTTAGAGAAATCCATTGTTTGTACACTTGATATATTTGTTTCTGTCATAAACTACTACAATCGCTGTATCAGATGTGGTGCTTTGAGGTAACATATTGTATGAGTTGCAACAACTCCCACGAAGAGAGCAAGTGCATATTGACATATTGATGAGCTTATCTTCTTTATGATTTAAATCACTTGATCCCGCTCATACGTTTAATCAAGACTGCAAAGGATCAATTGGAAGTGCCACCGTAAAATCAATGGCTAATTTCCACCGGATAACATTAGAGAAACCTTTTAGCATGTGTGAGGTATGGTGTCAAAGGCGGGCTCATTGACCTTTCAGAAATATTGCTAACTTCTTCCTGTGCTTGTGAAAGTGGACATCGCATCAAAAGATCAAATTACTTCGACTAATTGGAAAACGAAGCTGAATGCGGTCATGTGACGATCCCGGCAGTATCAGCATGGAAACGCATGACAGGGATATATTTTTTCTGACATGTAAAAATGGAATATTAAAACAATTTACATCATACAGATACAATACACTGGGTGTGTTTACAGCTCACATGATGTAAGATCTTGCAGTTTATAAGAGCTGTCTGCAGATAATTACAGTGTTTAAAAACTCAGAGGCTGATTGTGCATGCTGAAAAAGCACAGCTCTCCTTCACTACCGCATAAGAAACAATACGTTTGCTTTTTTCTTGACAGTTTAAGTAACTGACTAAGACCTATACAGAATGTGATGCCTGAGGCAACTTGGAAAGCATCCGCCTCGAATTTGCCTTTTAATTTGGCAATTTTCTCTCTTTTGTTTTGCACCCTGCATTCTTAAAAGTTAAAGGGAAGCTGAAAACTAAAGATAAGTTTGAAAGGAAATTATATAAGCGCACAAAGATGGGCTGAGAAAGTAAGACAGATATGCTTTTAAACCTGGACAAAGCAGGAGATTTTGTTTCAATATATATTTCATGTGGACTAACTGGTTTGATGCAGATAATTTCATGTATCTTGAATGTGTGTATTCAGTGATTCTACAAATATACTTCTCTCTTTTTTCCATCTCATTCCCCCTCCTTCTGGGGACTCAATATATCCTACATGTAACTTATCATGCATGTGTCTGTCAGGTATGTCTTAACTTTCCGTTCATCTATTTGTGCATCAGGCTCAGCAGTCGTCTGCCATGAAGCTGCAATGTGATCTGATGAAGAAATCTGAAGAACAGATGTTGAAGAAAATGGAGGAGCTGCTCGGCCAGAAGGACCACCTCAAGGACTGTCTGGTGGGTTTAAGTCCCAATCGACATGTGTGTTTCACATCATGCTGTTAGTAGCACGTAGACCTGAACAGCTTCATTAGTGCAATCAATGTGAACTTCATTCATCTTCAGTATCATTGTATGTATTGAGTGATAATTATATCCACCGAGCTAAATGGAGAGTCTGGGCCAGGGTTAAACAAAAATACAGTTTATTTAAGAAAACAGGAAATGATGTTGTTCCAAAATCGTAACAGTAGAATCTCGAGTCCATGAGAATGATCCAGTGTCAGTTGTGGAGGAGAGGACAGGGGTGGAAAACCAGAAAGACAGAGGGCACCGGAAATCCCAACAAAGGAACAAACAGGCTCTAGTCAGAGGACAGGCAAGGTCCACCACTGTGGCACAGAAAATTAGGCAAAAGCACAAGTGGGGGGTAGGAAAGAGCAGAGTACCATAACAAGCAAAGGGCCAAATCCAGAAAGGCAAAGGTACTGACACGAAAGGAGAAGGCAGGCTGGGGACATCCAGAGTTCAAAACAGGTCAGAAACAGGCAAGACAGGCAGGTAGGTAACACACTACCTAATCACAAACTATGACGAGACACTGAAAGCACAGAGCTTATATACACAGAAGGAGGGAAGACCATGAGACACAGGTGAAGCACATTAGGGTGGGATCAGGTGAGCACACAAGCAGGAAAGGTAGGGAACAGGAGGTGAGACTAACAAAATAAAACAGGAAGTGACAGGACAAAAACACTAGAGTCTGGAGGCATATGTGACAATCTCTGCTGTTCCATTATGCACCTCCTCACCTCATGACTGTTACTGTATTGCATGACTGCTACTATTTTAAATAGATTTATATTATGTTATATCTATTCTAGCTGATGTTTTATATCACTTATGTTCTTAGTTCTCTTTATGACTGTGCAACTTGTGAAATGACAGTGAAAAAAATCATTGAATCTTTGAGTCTGCAAAAAGGGCTAAGGTCTAATCCAGTAAGTGGAACTGAAAAATAATGATTTAAGTGTGAGTGTATAACTGTTGTCGCTGTAGTTGATGATATTTATTTGCCAGGGATCATGGGTTATGTTTGCACCACATTTGTAGATGAATGTTTAGGAGGACATTATGTGTGTAAGTGTATGTTGTCATGGGGTAGTGAATGAACAGACTCATGCACACGGTGCTGAGGGAAGAAACAGTGTTTATTGAACAGAAAAATAAGAATAAGCAACGGCTACTGCCACAGTACTGTGACACGAAATATCAGGTTGTCTATTGCCACAGACCCAATCAACCATCTGAATTCTGTAGTCTGAACATTGTCCCAGTGGCTGATTTATATTCATCAAAAATTCTAAATTCCTCATATGAGGCAAAATATTTGTTTCAGGTTGTTTGTCTACATACTGAAACTGAAAGTGTGGATAGGTGCACAAACCAGCCTCCAGTAACTGGTCCTCTATAACCTTTTCCTGTAACCTGGTGCTGGTGCTTATGTCCACAGTACTGTGGCAGCAGGCTGACAGGTTTCAAGTCTACACAGGGTGAAACGAGGGCACTGATTGGCTCTGTGGTAACAAACAGATGAGAAAGTTAGTCCCACAGTACTGTAGCAGTAGCCACTTTGATAAGAATAACATTAAATAACTAGAAAAACACTCAGAGAGCGCAACTGACACCCCATAATATTACTGCCACATTTGTTTTTTTATCTATTTTATTAGATTCTTGACACTATAAACAAACCCTTTACAAT
>JAPSES010073407.1:0-2500 GCA_029822895.1 Maxillicosta whitleyi
TGAACATGTGACACATAAACAGTACCGCAGTGAACATGTGACACATAAACAGTACCACTGTGCTTCAGTTTCAGCTTTACAGTTTGTCTTTTATGGATTGGGATTGTCTCTCTCAACTCACCATATATTTTTTTATTGATAAGTTTTTATTTTTATCAATTACTAGAAATTTCAGGCAACCCCATTCGAATTCGAGGCGACCCCACGTGAGGTCCCGACCCCAAGGTTGAAAAACACTGTCTTATTAACCCTGCAGAATCAGCAGGTTTCTTCCATGCGTGCGTGTCCATTCATCACAGCTCGTGTTCATGGGCCAGTTGTCCATCATGCATTCTGCTTCAGAATGACATTTGAGTGACATTCTGTGTCTATGCAGTGTCACTACTCTCATGTGTCATCTTTCTGGACTATGGAACTAAACCAAAAGAGAAAAGGAGCAATATGAAGGAACACATTAAGATTTTTTTGTATTTGATTTGATATTTGTGTTATCTTGAACCAGAAAAACAAAAGGTGGGTTTGGGAAAGGAATGCTAAACCAGGGGTGTCAAACATGTGGTTCAGGAAATTTGGCCCTTTGGAGGGTCTTTTCTGACCAATGGAATGAATTTGTGGACTGCAAAATTTACACTGAAGATATTAACAGTTATTTTAGGTCAGGTTCCACATTTAGACCTATTCAATCTCAAGTGGATCAGACTAGTAAAATACTATCATAATACTATCATAATGACCTTTTCACTATTTTTTAGTGCAAAAAAAGCAGTTTCATGAAAAATGTTGACATCTCCAAATTACACTTTCATAACCTTGAACAAATCTTCATCACAAATCTTCAGAGAAATGAGAGTAATTTCAACAATATTATATTATGTGTCTTTGTAGATTAACTGTGATGATGTGTAAATGGTA
The DNA here is from genome assembly GCA_029822895.1 of Maxillicosta whitleyi. NCBI lineage: Eukaryota > Metazoa > Chordata > Actinopteri > Perciformes > Neosebastidae > Maxillicosta > Maxillicosta whitleyi. The sequence goes on from JAPSES010073407.1 coordinate 913, forward strand.
TACAGAGGAATAATATTGTTAAAATTGCACTTATTTATATCTTTATTCATATATCTTTGGTTATATTAATAAAGAATTACAGCTACATTTTAATTATAATCCTTTATTTATATAAATATTTATATAAATACCATATATATATGTGTGTGTGTGTGTGTGTGTGTGTGTGTGTGTGTCATACAAAGGTATATCAGATTGTTAATGTTATTCAGATTTTGAAGGTAACTTTGTAGATGTAAATGTTTTCATAATGTAATTTTACTTTTTTCATTGTTATTATTTTACTGGTCCTGAACTAAAATGACTTTGACACCTCTGTTTTAAATTGATGATCCCACTGTGGTTTCTCTGCAGCTCTCTCCTCTTAGGCCAAATAAAATAATGAACTATAATACTAGATGATCCTGATGCTGTTCCATACTTTGTGGACAACCAAACCTATGTTTCCAAACTTCCAAATACAGCTGTAGGTTTTTGCAGCACTGAAGCTGTGAGTTCACTGTAACTTGTAGAAGGTTTTGATGCTGCAGTAAAGTCAAGTTGTTGGATCAGGTTGACCTGCAGATGCCTGATGGTCCATGTCAGACCCAATACAAGACCCTGGTTTATGTCAGGTATTAATTTGAGTTAAATTGTCGCATTATATCAGGTTTAAACCCACATCATTGATTTTTTGTTGAAATTGCAGCACACTGTAAGTGAACTGTGAGGAAGCTGTCGGCAGTTAGGAAAATAAAAGCTGTATGTGTAGAAATGTGGGTTGTTTCGTTATTCTTCATTAGAGGAAACCATCTCCTGCTTTAATATTTGTATTTGTTCTGAATTAGACACTGCTGCACATTCACCTCGACAGAGTTAAAAACGCTAAAATTACACTAAATATAATGTGGTGACTATTAATGTACCAGTAGGCCTGACCAAGTAGAGTATGTGTGGAAAACACTAAATGATAGTGATGGAGTCTTATATAATGATTCCTCCAAAGCCCACTATCAGATGCACCTCTACATATTTTCTGGGCGATAAAACGCTAACATTGTATACTGTGATATAACTTTTCCTCAATAGAATAATGAGGCATGCTCGATATGTTTTTGATAGAATTCATTTGTCCATGTTTTGACTGACATAAGAAGAGTCAGCCATAATTAAGTAGCGCTGCACTGAACCAATCACACTACAGCCACATCAAGTTAGGTTGACGCACACAGCACGGGCGAGCAGCAGCAGCACACACGCTAATGTTTGGGCTCCAGACCGAGGTAATGACTGTTCCCTCAGGATGAAATGAGACTGAGAACTTGAGCGACTACGTTACTGAAAAGTAGGGTGTGAAGTGTTTGTTTTCGGAACTTTCAATACCATAAGGAGACAAATGTAGCCTATGTGAAGAATGCAAACGCTAACCATGGAAAAGTTGGCAAGAGAGTCAGTGATTCACACTTCATGGTTCAATAGATCCTTGGTCAATAATCACTGAGACACAAATGACGGCTCAATGTCGTTTTGGTAAAACAGAGAGGAAACTACAACCCTGTTTTCATCCAAATGGTCTTTGACATTCAGCAGATAATATTACCTCAAACGT
>JAPSES010073407.1:7500-10871 GCA_029822895.1 Maxillicosta whitleyi
ATACAATTTAACAATAAAAATATGCATTTGTTGCAGAGAAAATAAACAAAACAGATGAAAAATGAGCTCAAATCATCACAGTACTGTGATATTGGTTCATGCAGCTATTCTGCTTTTACATAAAGGCAGCAGCACAAAACATAAAATGAGAGTTTTTTTAATGTAAGTATGTGATATTTATAACTCTTTTGGTTCAGTGTGAGATCATTGTGAGATAAATCAGACTATGGTGAACCACAGTAACAGAGGAAACATGGGTTATGTAATGCACATCAGTTTATTGACATAATGATATGGTGTCATGTGAAAACCACAATAATATGAATATATATACATATATGTTAAACTTACATCTGCATCTTTGCACGCAAAGCCTGTGGACACACCTCCGAGGTCATACTTAGAAGAATAACTCACTCATACACATATGCTCATCAATACATGCCCATGCTTTACAAACATGCTTGTGTGCTACTTTCTGTGAGCCATTTCTTAATTACACACACACCACAGGGAACTACACACACACAACAGACCCTGGTAATGACCACAAGCACAAACACACGTGCTAATAGCCACACACACATCCCCTCTGGTGGTCAGCCCACTGTGCAGACATGGCTGGTAAAGTTCATTAGCTTCCACTCAGCCTCTGCTGTATCTGAATTAAGTAGAACAAACAGAGCTTCTAGCACATGCTACGCCAAATGGTACAGTGAGCTTCAGGCGTGTTTTGGAAGCGGAATGTTAATTGAGTGATTTACAGTGATGCAATCTGCAATTGCATAGTAATCTAATATGATATATTGCATTTCAATTAAGAGGAGAACTTTACACAGGCCCTGATAACAGTGAATGTATTACTATGGATCAATGGGACGCCTGGAGTCAAAAACACCCAAAATACATAAGTAGCACCTGTTTAATGTAACGTATCCATTTGGATGATGCTTTTCCTGCTTCATTTTACTTCAAATATGTGTGAAGACCTTTGTGTTTCAGTCTGGTTACTGTCCTTTTTTTTTTACATATACAACAGATATTCTGAATAAAGAAAACTACATTTTAATCGTTTTGTCTTGAGTTCTGCACAGAATAAAGATCAACACTTTTAAATATATCTAACTGAAAATGAGTGAAAATAGTGAAACTTTTAGTCATGTGATATGACTAAAAAAGATTCAATCTCCTTTGTTATAGGATGATTGAGAAAAAAAAACATTATTTTTAAAGTATAACAAAAAAAAGTAGCACTTGCTGATCATTTGGGAAAAAACTGAAAATGGTTGGTATAAAATCGATTACCACTGATGAAAAATGATTGAAGAAAATTATAAAAAATTAATGTAAACAGAATTGTGGTATGAACAGCCCTAATAACAATCACTAATCTGAATTTTGCACGAAAATCCCAATAAGTAAATGAACTCTTTATGCTCATTGGTCCACACTGTCGTCTAAATAAATAAGGATTATATAGTAGTGGTCTGTTCATATAGTAAACCAGGAAGGAAAGCCCTGTATACATACACCTGTATAAGGAGAGGTTCCATTAGATCAGGAGTGTCAAACTCATTTTAGTTCAGACTGGTAAAATAATACCAGTGAAAAAAGCAAAATTATATTAGGAAAATGTTTACATATACAAACTATCCTTTAAAATGTGGATGTCAGCAACCACAACATTTTTAAGAAAAATAAGTACAATTTTAACAATTTTATGTTTCAGTTTATCATTTGTACATTTGTACATTACAACTTAGAGACCACAGTGGATCTGCAAATATACAAAATATTTAGTAATTTGCATAATTTGGTCGAAATTGCACCTATTTTCATTAAAGAATTTCAGGTTGCTCATTGATGTTTAAGTTATTCACATTTTTTTAAATTAACTGTATTTTAATCGCATAGCAATATTTGAGACCAGAGGCAACATTTTCAAATTCAAAAATGATAAATAGACACATGCATACATTTAAACAACCACATCCTGTTTATTACTTTACAATAAATTAATACTAAACATGTTTGTTTTGTAAATAAACAGTAGTTTCAAGTACATTTCAGAAGAGTAGTAAAATAATAAATAAATATTCTTGGCCAAAAATAAACAGACCTAGCGTTAAACTGCCATAAAACATGAAATGATTTTTTTAAAAAAAGAACAAAAGTCTCACTTATTTTTTTTTAAATTGTAGGTCATGAGTGGTGTCAGGTGACGCTATCTGTAGCACCTATTTTAACCCCTGATCTTCTACAGTGGTCTACAGCCCACCATGGCACCAGTGAGGTTTGCTCATTTATCAGACATTGACTCATCTTAGCTCTGAACCCATTATCTGCTGGACTGTCGGTTGGTGACTCTGCTTGGGGGGTGGGGGGGGGGGGGTGGTAATAGGAACACTAGTGTTATTGTTAGCTCTGGTGTTCATATTAGCCGCAATGAGCTTAGTATTTAGGTGGTTCCACAGGCTTGAATAACTGCAGTAGTATCCAAACTCTTTGTGGAACAGTTTGCACACGTCACTGCTCCAGGCTTCTATGCATCCATTCTTTAAATGTAAATCACCCGTCCACTTTTCCAAGCAACGCAGACTTGTCCTTGTCATCCTCGTTCTCTTCTGTTATTTAATGTCCTAATGTTGTCACTTCTGCTTGTTTAGTGCATCAGCATCATCAGTATGCTGGAAACTTGTCCACCGAGCAATGTTCTGTGTTGTCTGAAGTGTACGAAATAAAGTGCAATTAAATTTTTTTAATAGCATTATTTTTCCTGTAATTAATAGAAAATTAACATGTGAAAGTTCCAGCCCTAAATGTAATACAATAATAGTCTTATAATAATAACTGATAAACTAAGATGCCACATATAGACATTGTCCACGTGCACACAGATGTAGACTCACACAGATTCTCAGCCTCAGAGGCCATCGGACATATCATGACTCTTACGTAAGCTTCCCGCCCCCAGAGATATTTATATCCCTCGTTTGTTATCTGTAATAAGACATCTCTCTCTTTTTCCCCTCACTCCTTCACCAGACTCCTAAATCCTCCTGCAGGAAAATCCTGATTAGTGTCCCAATGACTTGACAGAGAGCGATTGAGATTGAGATACAGAGTTAGAAAGAGGGTGAAGAAAAAAATGTGGCGAGAAAAAGGTATATTTTCTATTTATGTCTTTGTCTTCATGCATGTGAATTATTCAGAATAGTGGCAATTCCACAGTGGGCTGATGTGACAGTCAGCGGACTTGACAGTCTACATGTTTGTCCCTGGAGGAGTGGTGTGTGTGTGTGTGTGTGTGTGTGTGTGTGTGTGTGTGTGTGTGTGTGTGTGTGTGTGTGTGTGTGAGTGAGAGCGAGAGA
>JAPSES010073449.1:0-10870 GCA_029822895.1 Maxillicosta whitleyi
TAATGGTACTAATGTAATGATGAAATAATGGTACTAATGTAATGATGAAGTAATGGTACTAATGTAAGGAATGATGATCAAAGGGATCATGTGGATGTGGACAGGAGTCTGGATCAGCACTTATGTTGGTCTAATGTTATATATAACATATATAACATATAATATATATATATATTATATATTATATTATAAAAGTGATGTTCTAATGTACTAATGTTCTAAAATATATATTCCTTTCACCTTACATGTGTTTTTCTTATATTTTATATATTTGTGTATGCATATATTTATAAAACAAACACCCTACCCCCTCAAATTAAAGTTTCCGAAAATAGTGAAAAGGAAAATGAGAATTAGTAAAGCGTCTTAAATTTCATTTTCACTTTGTACGACCCCCTGTATAATCCCTGTACAGACCTGTCCATAGACACTCAATAGTATAACGGGTGCACCAAAGGTTCTAGTTTGACCAGGTTCCATATTCAGCCCAGTTGTGATCTCAAGTAAAATAATAGTATTAAAAAAATATAATAATGACTTCAAATTGAAATCAAAATTTCATAGTAAAAAATATCAGTATCTGCCAATCTAATCATAACTTTCCCAAAAGTAAAAAAGAAAAAAAAGTCCTGTCATACCCTCCAATAACACACTATAGTTGAAAATTTGATTATATAGTGTTTCTATGGGTGGACTGTAAAGGTTCAAAGGTCCAGCAGCATGACTGTTTTTCATGTGGGAGGCTTATGTGGGTTTTAGATTTATGCAAACAGTAGACACGATATTTACACATAATAGTAAATCAGCCAATATTGATCTACTACAACAAAACAGAAAAAGCTGGTATGCACATAAAAGCAACAAGACATTTGCTTTGACTGTTAGTGTCCGATTCCAGATGGTAAAGACTGGATATTTAATGAAAAATTCATCATTTTTGGAAAAAGTGTTCCAAAAAGTTGAGCAATGGTGTGATTTGAAACAGGTGATAGTCTAGTCGGGAGGTGTCAAACATGTGGTCCACGGGCCAAAACTGGCTCAACAAATGGTCCAATCCAGCCCACATGTGGTCTTAACAGACTAGGGTGTCATTAGATGCTTTTCCATTGACCTTCAAATATTGCAAATGTAACTTGCGCATAAAAATGTACCTAATGGAAAAACTTTGCCAAAATTTCGCCAAACTCTTGTTTATCGATTAAAAGTTTTTATGCTGGCAAGAGATGTTTTTTTGGGCATTGCGAAATTGGTATACAGGTAGTCCTCAGGTTACGACGTACCCGACTTACGTTATTTCGACTTTTTGTCTCGTCTGCTATTACTGTACGACGCCGAAATTTTATCCGCCATTACTGTACATAGTACTATATACTGTACGTACATAGCAAGTACAGTATCTTATTTTTTACTTTATTTTATTAATATGAAGTATAATACATGTATTTGGATAGTTATTTAGAGATTTATGGGTCCTAAAGGGTTAATTCCAACTTATGTCGACAGCGTAGGAAAGTCTATGATATGATTTCAGACACACACAAAAAAAAAACAAAGTAAATTTAGAAATAAATTTTGCTTTAAAAGCTGCTAATTACATTGATTCTGTTCTCTGGCCAAAAAGTGAAATACCTCCAAAATAAAAGTAGTGTTAAAAAAATTCTAAATTAATTCACAAATGCTGGTTGGTTGTAGTTTCTAATATACAGTTTTGGTTCAAAATGTAAATTAATCAGAATGAGATGAGAATTAATGAAAGAAGAAATAGGAATGTTTGTGTCAGAGCTACCTGATCCACTTCTGCACATTATAATACATTCACTTTCCAGTTTTTTTTTCTAGTGGAAAATGTATATATATATATGTGTGTGTGTGTGTGAAAATATCAGATAACCAGCAGTTTTGCAATTTGTTTTTTTCCGTTATATTTTATTAAAGTATGTACGAGTTAGCACATTTAATCTGAGTCAGATAATTAAAAAAATAAATAAATCAATAAAATTACATTTAGACCAGTTTATACAGTCTCAGTTCGGTGTTGAACCAGCATCCGTCTCTAAAGCAGCTTCAGGGCTTCTTGGCTTTGACTCCACAGTCTGCGAAGTGAAAGGTTAAACACCATTTTTCCCAGAATTCTCCAATTTGTACTTTTGATCATGGAGTTGGAGAATGATTAACTTAGACTAGTTTAGCTGTGCAGTAGTCATATGTCCTGGAATCCTTAAGACTCAGGATATTTCTTCATTTGTCCCTCGTCTGTGTCTGTTATAAGAAAACATGAGTATTGGTTTAGGTCAGAACGCTGCTCCTCCAGATCTACTATCCTGCATGTTTGAGATGTTTCCTGTGGAGCTTGATGATAGACTTATTATTTGAATCAGGTGGGTTGGAAGAGGGAAGTCTCTAAAATAGGGGGGTCTAATTCATGTTGGTTCAGGGGCCACATACAGCCCAATATGATCTGAAATGGGCCGGATCATTAAAATAATAACATAATAATATATAAATTATATCAGTTCTGCAATTATTTGTGTAATTTCTATGTTTTAGGGTGGAAAAAAGTAAAATTGTATCATTAAAATCTACAAACTATCCTTTAAAAACATGAGAAAAACATAAACAAAAAAATTATTATTATTATTTTTTTTACAATTTATTCCATTATTTTTCCTCAGTTCCTCATTTTCACATGTTCATTATAACATACAGATCACAGTGGATCTACAAATACACAAAATATTTAATAACAGATAGAATATTGGTACAATTACATTTAATTCTCTTGAGACATTTCAGGTTGTTCATATTCATTCAGGTTGTTAAAATTTTTTGTAAAAGGCTAATCTGTAAATGTAAATATTTTTGTTTAATTTAACTTCTTTTTTTAACACTAAAACAAAAAAAAAAAAAATGTCATTGTCAAAAAATTTCATTATTTCTTACTTCATTTTATTCCCATTTTTTCACACATTTTTGTTCATTTTATATAATATTTAATATGTATAAACAAAGTATGTCCATCTAGTTGTTTCCACGGTAACTATGGAGCCTCTGAATGTCTACGTGGGTCATATCTGATGACCATGAAATGACGACAAACTGTATTTTACACCAATTACTTCCATGTATGGATAGAATTAATGGATCAACAGTTGTTAAACAGTTTAGATCGGTGGATGGTTTCGGTTGATGGTGGATGTTGAGGCCTTTATGGGTTAAACCGCTTGTTTTTGTTTCACTCTGTGACTTAGAAGCACCAGGGTTACCAGCCTATTCTGTCACATCGATTTCTTAGATAATGGTCCCAACTCCCTGGCGGTCGTGAACGTTCAGAAACTGTTTTCTGCAGAAGAGGGGAGGGGGGGGCTGCAGGAAAAAGCTCTGAGATCTGGTAAAAGCAGAAGTATCAGTGCTAAAAATGAAAAATTATGATTTGAAAAATGAATCACAATGACCCTTTGTGCATGGGTTAATTATTACATCCATCTTCGAGGTCGATACATTGACGTGAAGCGGCGTTCGGTTCAAGTGTTTCCACTTTCATCTGCAGAAAAAAAGTACTCTGAAGTGTTCAGAAACAACAATTTAGCCAGTAGCTGATGTTCATCCTCATGTTATTTTCTCTTTTATTGTCTGTCGTCTTTCAAAACTCCCCCATTTGCACCAAGGAAATCTTCATTATATAAAAAATAATCATTTCAAGGTGCTTTCTGTCTGCAGCAAACAACAACAAAAAAAAAGCTTTCAAAGTACATAACAAATGTACATTAAAGACAAGGGTCAGCCTGATTCTGGATTATCGTTATAATTTAAGTGAAAGAAAGGAAGTTTTATCACAAATGTACTTGCATCAGAGTGTTGATGACGCACGATTACACTGAGCATCCATAACATTGTGACCACTGACAGGAGAAGTGGTTATAATGTTTATGTTTTCATCACAGTGGTTCCGTGGTTGGATAAATTAAAGCAGCAAGTGAACATTTAGTCCTTAAATCTGAAACATTAAAATAACTGAGCAAAAAAATGGAGTAAAGTAGGACATCCCAGTCTGTGGATCATTGAACATCTGTGGGAACAAACAAACAAAAAATGAACAAAATAATCAATGAAAAGGAGAAAATTGGCAATAAAAATGAAGCAAAATGGGCAAAAATTTGCAGAAATTAACATAATCCTCCAAAAAATGAAAAATAATTTAAAAAAAAATAAACAGTAATTGACAAAAATGAGCAGAATAATCAATAACATGGACAATAATGAAACAAAAACGAGCTCAATAACAGAATGAAGAAACCAATAACAACATGGACAGAAATGAGGTAAATAATCAATAAAATAAAGAAAATATTCAACACAAAGGGTACGGATGAGGGAAATAATTCAAAAAGTTGAGAAAATGAATAGAAAATGACCAAAATAATCAACAACACGGACAATAATGAACCAAAAATTAGCAAAGTGACTGAAAAGCAGAATGAAAACATCTCTTATACAAGCAATAAAAAATATTATTATTAAAGATAATAGTGTATTTACAATGTGATCACATGTGTTTATGATCACATGTGTCTGTGTTTATGATCACATGTTCTGTGTTTGTGATCACATGTGTCTGTGTTTATGATCACATGTGTCTGTGTTTGTGATCACATGTGTGTGTTTATGATCACATGTTCTGTGTTTGTGATCACATGTGTGTGTTTATGATCACATGTGTGTGTTTATGATCACATGTGTGTGTTTATGATCACATGTGTGTGTTTATGATCACATGTTCTGTGTTTGTGATCACATGTTCTGTGTGTGTTTGCGTGCAGGTGAATGCAAAGACTCCACCCAGTACTGCAGCGTGGTCCAGAGGCTGAGGCTGTGCCACACGGACATGTACAAACAGAGATGCTGTGAGTCGTGTTCACAGGACGCCGCCTCCACCTAGTGGCGAACCAGCGGATGTGACCACGCTGCTGCTTTTTCTAAACGCCAACACTTCATACATGAGAACAGCTGACATGTGTGAGTGGGAAAACTGACTTCAGTCCAGCTCTTTTTTTTTTCCTTCTCTTTTCCTTAATAGGACACTGAACGGAACCTTGGCTGAAGATGAAGATGATGATGATGACGATGATGGGGGTGGGTGGGGGCTTCGTTGTTTGATCTGGACCCTCTGGAGAGTTCAGAATCAAGTGGAATTTGACACTTTGGGGGATTAAAAAAAAAAAAAAAAACACCAAAAGGAACCGGTTGATGTTGCTCATTGTAGAAAACATCCCACTGCTCTCCTGTATTAAACCCACTGCTTTGACCTTTGACCTTCCTTAGCTCCGAGATGCCACTCACGTCAACGCTCCGCCGGCAGATGTCGGGTCCAACGCGCAGACGGACGCACAAACACGGTCCTGCCGCTGTGTCGTACTTTCATAACCCTTATTTATTTATTTGTGAAGTTGTTCAGCTCTGAAGAGAATCATTAAAAACAAAAAAACAGAAAGAATATTTGTCGTTTTAAGTCTTCGCCATCGAAATGTGTTTCCAGTTTTATCCTAAATCAGGTTTTGGGGTGTTTATATCTACAAACCAGCCTTTAAAAAAAATCTGAATGACCTGAACAACCAAGAACAACTGGACATTTTATAGAAAAATCAGCGTAGTTTTAACAGTTTTCAGCCTTAATGTATCATTTCTACATGTGCATAAGAGATCACAGTGGATCTACAAATACATAAAACATTCAGTAACGGGAAGAAAATAGGTAAAATTACACTTACTCCTCTTAAGACGTTTCATTCTTTTCATATTTGTTTGGGTTATTTATATTTTATAGTGAAGGAAGGTTCACAAATGCAAATATTTTCATGACATTTTACTAAAATAAACAGGAAAATTCATCACTTATAGGTAATTACGGTAGAATTTTACTCAAAACAAAAGGCATTGTGATCATTTTGACTGACTAAAAGCGTCATGATTAGGGATGGGAATCAATAAGAACTTAACGATTCCATTATCGATCCGATTCTTTTATCGACTCTTGGTACAAACGGGTGTGTTTGCGTTACCGCTCTTTAACGACGGACCATCTCCTGTTGTTGTGAACCTCATTTTTCATTTCCCCTGCCTTCGGAGACTTGTATTTGACGTTTGTCGTCCGAACCGGAACCAGAACTGGGTCCAAATGATTCACAGGTGTCATTAAATATGGTATGAAATGAATCACCTGCTGCGTTTGTTTGAGGGTCAGAACGCAGTCGTGTCCCGTCAGAGCGAACTTTAACTGATTATCATTCCAACATTTATTTTAATATAAAGTAGCTCCTTGTTTTGGATAATCCCTTCTGCAGTGGTGGAGTTTAAAGTATTTTTACTTCATTACTATACTTAAGTATTTCATTAAGTAGTTCAATCACTACACTATACTGATTACAAAATGAATAAATGTTTATATAATCAAAATAAATCACAAAATAGCGAAGTTGGCCACATTCTGAACCAAAACAATGCAGCGTTTGTGCAATGAAGTCGGTTCTAAAAAAAAAAAAGAACCGGTTCTTGATTCCCATCCCTAGTCATGATAAAAAAGGGAAAGAATATTTGTCATTTTCAGTCTCGGCCATTATTTCTGTTGCTTCCATCAAACTGTTTTATCAGTTTTATCCTAAATCTGTGAAATAAAATGTTAATTTAAGGGAAATGTTGGTGAAAGAAAAACCATGGGTGATTTTACTTAAGTCGTTATCCTTATTTTTCATCCAAAAAAGTCTGAACATGAAGCCTGCGTGTGTGTACGTGTGTGTTTTTTTGTAGATTTTAATCGCTGAAGCAACAGGAATAATGGCCAAGAACTCAAACATAAGCAAATTCTAATGAGCTGGAGTCAAACATGAACAGGTACGTGGTGTTAAAGGGAGGAGGAAAGTCTGGTGTGTTCAATTAAAGGACTGTCGAGGTGTTTAAGGAACAGTTTAAGGAACCGTAGACCGCATGAATCTGCAGCAGGGGGGTCAAAGTCATGTTGGTTCAGGGGCCGGATCATTAAAATAATAACATAATAATATAGAAATTATAACAGTTCCACAAGTATATGTGTAATTACTATGTTTTAGCATGAAAAAAAAGTTAAAATTATGTTATTAAAATGTTTACATCTACAAACTATCCTTTAAAAACATACACAAAAATAAACGTATTAAGAAAAAAGTGCAATTTTTTTTACAATTTATTCTATTATTTGTCCTCAGTTCCTCATTTTCACATGTTCATTATAACGTACAGATCACAGTTTATCTACAAATACACTAAATATTTAATAACAGGTCGAATATTAGTACAATTACAATTAATTCTCTTGAGACATTTCTGGTTGTTCACATTTTTTGTAAAAGGCTAATATGTAAATGTAAACATTTTTGTACATTTTTGTAAACATCATTGTAATTTAACAAATTTAAGAGAAAAAAATGCAGTTTTTTAGTTTGAAAAAAGTAAAACTGTATCATTAAAATATTTACATTTACAAACTTTCTTTTAAAAACATGAGAAAAACATGAACAAAAATAAATGTACACTAAACATTTAATAACATGTTTTTCCTCTTAATTCTCTTGAGACATTTGAGGATGTTCATATTCGTTCCGATTATTCTCATTTTTTGTAAAAGGCTAGTCGGTAAATGTAAACGTTTTTGTGTAATTACACACAAAAAGAGAAAAAATGTGGTTTTCATTATTTGTAGTTTATTATGATACTGTTTTATTGGTCTGATCTAAAATTATTTGAACATTTTTGATTATTAATACCTTCAGTGTAATTTTTTATATTTTATTAATTCATCCCGCTGGCCAGATTGGACCCTTTGGCGGCCCGGTTTAGGCCCCCGGGCCGCATGTTTGACACCCCTGATCTGCAGTAAAGCGTTATGTTGTGCTGTAAAACCAACCCCAACATCAGGTATAGAACAGCAGCTTATGCTCAGTAATAATGATGAAAAAGTGTCTTATTAAAGGGTGTGTGTCTAATATTTAGTGCCATCTAGTGGTGAAGTATCAGATTACACCTCTGTCGTTCCATTCACCTAAATGTAAATGCATGGAAGAAAGAGGAAGTTCATTTGGAACAACTGAAGTAATATAGAAACAGGGGAGGGGAATTATTATTCCACCTTAATTTTCTTCAGTTTCTTGTTCACTTTAATGCCTGGTACAAATACAATAATACCCCCCCCCCCCTTCTAAAATAATCATTTCCAGTACAATATTAATAATAATAATAAGTGCCTGACACAATGTAAATCATTTTCTGGAGGTAAATACCTCTAGGGTCAGATTGAACCCAAGGGTAAAATGTGTTCTATAATAATATTTAAGGATAAACAGAAGGTTAACTGTGGTCAAAACTAAAATATAAAAGAGCAGAGCATATCAACACAAGACTCCACCTTAACAAGTATTATATATATCAATGTTCCACCACAAAAAAGTCCATCCACCAAAATAAAAGTCCAAACCAGGTGAATACGATCAAATAAATGTCCAATAAAAAAACTTTTTTTTATATTATTTTTTTTTTTTAATAGTGTTGGACAGATTTTGGTCATAATGATCACAAAAAAAAAAAAAAAAAACACATGAAAAGTAATATTTTTCACTGACAAACACAAGTTTTTGCTCCTTTAAATGTATTTATACAGTCAAATCCTGTAGATTTACCACAGAAGGTGCACGATTTCTTCACTTATTTACTTTTTGCTATACATTTTCTAATTATTTCGTCACATTAAAGACAACAGCAGTTTGTTTCCTTTTATTTCTGAATGAGTCCAAATTCAAGAACAAATGACGACTGAAGGCTCTGTAACAAACTAAAGAAGGTTTTTTTCCTCATATATTCTGTCTTGTATGTTGATCCGTTTCTTCTCCACATTCTTTGTTCATTTAATTGGATGAACTCAGACCTGATTATGGACGTCTATGTTTATAAAATACTGCACCAGAAATGAACATCTGAACAAAATCCTCCAATAAAAACACATCTCCTCCTTTTCTTTTATCTTAAATGTCGGGTTGACTGCGTCCCTAACCCCCCCCCAGAAGTTTCCAAATAAAAAGCCCCCATGTGAAGGAGTTATGTTGGACCCATAAAGACCCAGAGTTACTTTTATGATACGAACCAAATGGATTTTTCTCCATATTTAACATTTCGTAAGTACAGTAATTCAGATTAAAGTTGAGGTTTATTGTATTAGAAACAGAGAAAAGTGACTTTTTCAACAAAATCTATCTATTAACTGAGAATAAAACCTAGTGTTTCCATCCACTGTCAATGATCCAACTCCATGGGTTTTACTGGTGAATCAACCCTGTAGAAGATGACGGTGTTTCCATGGTAACCCCAGAGCCTCTGAACGCCCAAATGGGTCATATCTGATGACCATGAAAACACGACAAACTGTTTTTTACACCAATTATTTACATGTATTGATAGAATTATTGGCTCAGATATTTTAATCAGTAAATGTTTGGGTCTTTATGGGTTAAAGTCACGTGTCACTAATGATGAAGGAGAAAGTCGAACCGAGGTCAGTGTGGAAGTACAGCTGCTAAAGCATGAATTTACCACAAATACTTCCAGAAAAAAAAAAGCAGAAAAATTCACAAGGTTTTGTAAAATAAAATAACCCAACATAACAGGTGAAAAAGCCCACTCATGGACGTGGAACCAGCAGAACACTGATTTTTAATGATGGGTCTATTCATGTTCCTTTGTGTTGGTTGTCCCACCAATGTGCTGCATTGTAAAACAAAACAAAAAAAAAACAAACAAAAAACAAATAAAATGTCCTGTATATACTGTGTTCTAAGTGCAATATCATATATTGAGTGTATGTAGATTGTTTGAGACTTTTATTTTCTTACCTATTCATGGTTAAGGTGTCTTTTTAACTCCTGTTTCAGATCTTAGACTATAAAGCACTTGTGTATGTTGATCAGGTGGTGTGTTTTCTTTCTTTTTTTTTTTTTTTTTTACCACTGCTTTGGTTTTATTTGCATGTGTTACAAGTGCAATCTCTGATGTTCCTTTTTTTTTTTTTTTTTTTTTTTCGCTTTTTTTGGCTCCATTTGTGAAATGCCACTCTGTGACAGTGTTTCTCCCTTGGCTACTGATGGAATATAAAGCATAGTATCTGGTGTGGTGACGTTACACCGCCTGTGGACTGAGGGAACGTGAGGCAGTCAAATAAATCATTAAAGTGCTTTTGTTAACAATGCAAAGGAATAAAGACAGTTTGATCACATCGTAAGCTGTGGACTCGTGTTTTCATGGATGGATGGACAGACGGATGGACAAACAGATGTTTTGGAAGGATAAAGGGATATAAATATGTTAAAAGCAGATCATCATATTCACAACAACAGGACACAGTAGAAGACAAAAACACAATAAACTGGAACAAAAAAGTAATTCAGAGAAAATAACTGTTCCTATGAAATATTAGAAAACCCTACAATGGAATCTGACCTTAAATGCAGCACAGATGACCCCTGCTAATGTTCTGTGTCTTTATTATTTTATTTTTCATTGTATTTGACAGTGATTATACATATAAACACTGGACGTTGTAGCTAATATACAGTCATTGTCATGGGCGTCGCAAGCATTCAGAATGTGGGGGGGACACCTTGATGGGGGATCTGGGGGTCCTCCCCCATAAAATTTTTAAGATATTAGATGCCATTTCCTGCATCCTGGTGTATTTTTAAAAGCCTAATTTTACCTACAAAAGTGGCTTTTTAAGTAAAAAAAAAATACTATTGTTTTACTAGTACACCAGCCTGTTTTTAAACCCACTGCTATGCCCAAAATGATAATGAAATGA
>JAPSES010073459.1:0-10869 GCA_029822895.1 Maxillicosta whitleyi
CCTTATTGTGGCACTATGTAAGAATTATGTGGTAAAAAAAGATGTGACAGTGAATGTGTCCTGGAATCAGAACTGAAGATGGTGCAGTTAAATATTGTATATGTGAGTTTTTTTTGGTCGGGCAGTGTATTTTAGGTAAGATGAAGTTTCTCAGTTTTTGAGCAACATCAGATATGACTTCTTTGGCCTTTTTTTTTTTTTTTTTTATTCATTAGAGGCTCCATAGTGAATGATTAAACACTTATTGTCTTCAACACTGATTCACTAGTAAAATCCATGTTGTCAGACATACAAAAAAAGGATGTAGATGCTTGTTTTTATGTTCAGTTGATGATATGCTTAGCTGGAAATGTGACATTTTCTCTTACACACACACACACACACACACACACACACACACACACACACACACACCTTTGAATTAAAGTAATAATTAATATAATCACTAAAGTAATGCCAGGAAAATGACAGATTTTCACTGAACAATGAAAAATGCAGGGATACTACTAAAATAAATATTAATAAATCACTTAATAACGATTTAATGTTGAGAAGCTTCCATAAAAACAGTTGTAGGTTTTGAAGGGTTAATTGTATACCATGTACTATATAAGGCTCTGCAACAGTTTAATACACAGGGATGTGCTCTGCTGACGTCACATCTTAGCTGTTTGTCCAGCAGAGGGCGCTGCCTCAGGCCTCGTCTGCTCTGTACTAACTCAGTCTCCATGAAGAAGCTCTTTTATTTCATTCATGATGCAGCAGGTGATGCATTTGTTCATTAAGGAAACATGTCCAGTTCCTTTGAAAGTACTTTGTACAAAACCTGCAGCCGAAAATACAGAGGAGGGAGAGGAGTAAGTGTCTCCTAATGCATTTCAGAAGGAAAATAGAGGATGAATTCATGGATTTGAAATGACTTCAAAGTGGTCATGAAAGAAAATAAAACCTCTGTGACATTCCAGTAGCTCTGTAATCACATATATTTCAGATGATTTAAGTTAAATGATTCATAATAGAAAACAACCTGCAAATAATGAAAAAGGGAATAAAACACAATTCTATTCATACTGTATGAATAGCACTGTTTTTCACAGTAAAATTTCTTTCTTTCTTTTTTTTTTTTTTAAATATTTCATAGCTAGTGCTTCATTATATGTAAGTGCAGTTTTCAGCTGAGGCCCCATGGTCCAAGGATTGATTTAATTTAATTTTTAAAAAAAATTTTCTTGTTGCTGATCTTTAGTAGACTGGTTAGAAGGGTTGAACATGTGCAAATGGTGAACACGTGGAATTTAGATGTTGAGTTACTGTTGAGGCAAGTCCAAACATGATGTTGAACTCATTTTGTGAAATCTAAATTCTCCATTAAACCTTCTTTCTGAAACAGGGCCCTGATAGTGTTTCTTAAATACTGCACATATTTCCTTGGTTTGTATGCATTCTCTTACATTGTGATTTGAGCTCTCCTGTAAGACGTCACCATCACTCATCCTCAACAACTGCATGCATGTCTCAGTGAACTGAACATAAAATGAAGGAACTGAATCTGAATAATGCAAACTGTATGTGGGAAGTAATGTTTTCAGTGAGGATCAGACCACATCTGGTTACACTTCATTTAATCCTGTTTCAGTTGCGTTAGGTGTAGATCAACATGACCAAATGTTTGATAAAGTGTTTGCTTCAGTCTCTATTGTCCTGTTTGTGCTAATGAGTGTCTGGTGATGAGTAAGTGAAGATAACATGAATATAAGTCAAGTTCATTAAGGTAAACTGGGTTCAGCCAGGTGGAGCATACTGACAACACAATTGAAAACAAATGAAAAGCATCACCATCAGCCAATACAGCCTGATACTGAATCAGAGTTTATAACAGAATTAGTTTCCAAGCTTACAGATTCCATTTCATATCATGGTATTCAGACCTAGTTTTTTTAATTGCAGTTATTCAAGAACAGAAGGAACCTATCTGTGAGATCACTGAAACTTCCTTTACAATATTTTCTTTTGAACACTCTCCAGGAACCTTAGAACCAACCCCTTACCCCGAGAACCAGATTTTTTCAAAGTGGTTCTCACAGTCAGAACCTTCTGTACGACTCCTAGGATAGTGTTGAAAACCTCAGAACTTGCTCAAGCACTTAAATGCACAAAGAAATCATGAGAAAATTAATTCCTTTCCCAAAATTTCTAACCAGTAGAACTTCCTCCAGAACTCCACCACCCTTCTTGAGCTGTGTAACTTTCTCCAAAACGTCTCTTCCATGATTAGAAAGATGTGCTCAAACCCATCAACTCAGCTACTCCTGAAAGAGCTTCAATGAATTGTACCTTCTGCTGCTGTGAAGGATCCAGCAGGATCCAAAGCATGTTATCCATGAAACCCTGGTCTTTCTGAGGAGCCTCAGGCTCCTATTGCACTTAATCCCTTTTGGAATATGTCCAGATGAACCTTTTGATACAGCAGAGGAACAGTTCACTGAATTTCTGCATAAACTGTGTAGAAATCAGTTGATGGGTTCAGTCTGCAGTGAGATTTCATGTTTCACTGGACTGTGGTCTGTTTCTAAATGGCCTCTGTTCATCCACAGTTTATGGCTGTTTTTCTTTCACAGCACTGAGTGGGAAAGCGGCCACTTGAAGGGGCCATCTACCTTCCTCTGGCTTTGTCAAGACTCGGAGGCGGATGGCACAGATGACCTTGGCTGCTGTTTAAAGAGGATAAAGATGTCTTTGGAAGCAGCAGAGATGGAGAGTCATGAAAGAGAGGCAGCAGTGTTAGTGGAGGAGCAGAAGACTTTCAAAACCATTTCACCTCCTTATAGCCTCTCTTTGTTCCAGTCACTTAATAGAAATGCATCCCTAGTCACTAGTGCAGCATCTTAATGTTTTCTAGCAGCTGACTATCACAAATTATGTTCATTATTTACACTGCCCACAAATTCAGGCAATTAACAGAAGGCATTCTGTTTGTTTTTTAGTTAAATGTTCTAGTGGTTTGTAGATATGTATACACACACACACACACACACACACACACACACACACACACACACACACACACACACACACACCTTTAAAAAATGTGGTTTCCTTCTTTAAAGCAGAGGATACGTTCCTCAGTTACAACATAATTATGTTAACGTTGCCAGTTACAGAGTCTTTATGATTTGATGGTCTGTATTGTGTGTCACATACAGTGTGTTATGAGCGATGATTTATTTCCTAAAGTGTATTTTTCTGAGGATAAAACAGATACTAATACCACTTTCAGGTATTGTACCAGTACTGTGCTCATTATCATAACTGACAACAGCATCCAATACCAATTTACATCAGTACATTTAAACTGTTAAAGCTGTTATGTATACACTACATGAGGAACATCTAATGGGAATTAAATATTTTGTTAAAACATCTTTAAAACTGTTAAACTGTTAACTGTTTAAAACTGCTAGAGAACATTTCAAATGACATTTTTAATGTTTTATTAATGTGAAAAGTGCAAAATTACAGAATACAGATTAGATTTATATTAAAAGCTTTTTATGTATTTATTTTTTAAGAAACAGTATACACAGACACCCTTGCATGCTGCTGCTGCTTTTTGTTAACTCTGGTCATATTGCTGGTACTCTGTGTCTCCAAGTGCTCAAATGTAAGCACCCACACTGGGTTCGACAAAATGTTGAACCAGCTGAGAGAACGGTAAACTTTACCTCCTTGGCAGTGGTTTAAAAATAAATCAGTTTAAGGGTTTTGCTTTTGGACTTTGTAAAACCCAGATGACCCAGGTTCACTCAATAAAACACCTCCTGATTTCACTAAAACAATGCAGCTCTAACATGTGCACTCATGCAGAACTGCAACTACATTACAACTCATCATTGATCTCCAAATTAGTGGCCAGGTGGTCTAAGGGACCTGCCCCCCTCCCCCACCTCCTCTGTTCAGTCTTCACGCAGCAGCAGCCACGCTGGCCTCTGATTGGCTGAGCCTTTATGACTGTGGATTGATGAAGGTAAGAAAAGCGTTGAGGCCTGCCAGGGTTTTTTCTTTTTATTGCTACGTGCACGCACACAGGCAGCTGGGTGAAGAGTGTCGACTCGCTCCAAACAATACAACCATAAAGAGTGGGTAAACAATCCGGCCATGTGACCCGCTCACCTCCAGCACCCGACGCTCGAGGAAAAGGGAGGGTGAACAGAGTGAAAGAGGGACACAGAGAGAGAACAGAGACCATCAGTCCAGATGACGACTGAGGGGGGCGGAGAGTCCAGGCTTCTCCAAAGTGACACTTTGATGAAACGCAGATGCTTTATCACAGGAAACATGCTCACCTCTTCTGCATCCCAAACAATGAAGGCAAGGCCAAGCTAAAATGCACTTAAGGTTTGCAGAAAACATCTAGAAACATCTAAGGAATTCATCTCTGGATCTGACCAAATCTAGAATCTAGATTGTGTGTTGTAGGTTGCACATATAAAATGATTGTGTCTTCTTTCTTTGCTTTTGCTAAAGCTACAACTATAGGGAACCTGTTTAGATTATCAATATAATTATCTATTGGTTGTTTGAGTCTTTTTTCAAGTAGACAAACTTTTATCAGTTTCTGCTTCAAAACCATAAAGGTTTCCTGCTAACTTAGAGTTTTTGTAGCTGACAATGAAAATCTTTTGTACAGTTTTGTTTGTGCCTTCTCAAAAGGCTATTTCTTCTAATTAGCTTAAAGAGCAGAGACATGACTCCATTTCATGTCACTACGATGAAGTAAAGGCACAATCTCACATTTATATGAGCTGCCATGTTGTGCCACACAGTCTGACAGTTTCTTGACACTACTTGGTTGTTTCAGCTGCCACCCACGTGTCTTGCCACACACACCCCTTAAGAAGATCCATAATTGGCTAAAAATATCTAGTCGCTACATAGATTTTCTACTTTGTAAACAGAGCCAAGAGGAGACATGGAAGTCTTGTTTCCTCACGGACCTTGATGACTTTAATACGGTATTTGTGCCAAATGATGCCACAATACAGCTTATTGAAGCTTTAATTCAGACAATTAATCAACCCTTAAACAAATGTGAAATAAAACAAATGGACTAAATGATTGATTATTACAGTTCCACTTTCCACAGCTGTGTGAGTGGTGTGTTCAAACAGGTGCAAGAGGGTTTTAGCAGTAGTGATAAATCAGTCAATATGGGACTGTGAGGATGATGAGGGATTAAAAAATGTATAAACTTTACACATTTCTGTTAAATTTGTAAAATACTCTTAAATAACGCATTACAGAGGCCCTTGTTAAAGATTTTCTGGTTAAATAATAAAGTAAATATAAAAATAGTGGATTATAAATGTGCCTGTTTTGGTGCATGTTAACATGAGTCCTTATCACTGATTGGTAATAGGACAGGTGATGGACAGACAGTCAGAGGAACTATTGGACAGTGGGATCATAAAACTGGAGCCTGAGGGCCCCAGAGCCCAGTCCACCTCTCTCTGTGGGGCTCTGCAATTACTGCAATAGTGTGTGGAGGCTGCCAGTGTTGAGCGTGAAGCTCTGATCCAGGCTGTGTGCTGATGGAGGTGATGGTGCTGAATACAGAGTGTGGAGGAGACGATGTGCTGTGGCCTGAATCCTAACAGCCGCTGACTGAGAGGTGGAGTGAAGAAAAAACAACCAGACCTGCATCTCTCCTACCAGAAAATGCATTTAACACTTAAATAACTCTGAAAAATCATTTTAGAAACATTTTAAAAAGCATGGAATGAGTAAAAAGGGAATATTTAATGGTGATTTGGCAACAGGAGCCTGACAGAGACGTTTTTAGTGAATCAGCCGAGTAAAAATGCAGCCTTAGAGCATTACCTAAGTCAGAGTAGGTGCTGAGCTTCACCCCACTAGTCTTCAACATAATGAGAATGTAGTTAGACAACTAACGTGTCAGAAAATGGCATTATCCAAAAATAATCAGCAACATCAAGTACCAGATTCTAGGGCCACTTGAAAATAAGCTGTTTCTAAAATGGTCGACAGAAAAACTGTTCACCCACAATAACAAAGTAGATATGACATCCAAAAATAAGACTGCTCATGTCTTTCCCCTAGTAGCACTGTCATTAGCTGTCGGTTATGGCTGCTTGTATTCTAATGTACAAGCAACAGCAACAGGCAAATAAACACAAAACATCTTCATTTCCTTTGGAAATGATAAGGTTAGATCTGACAATGAGCACCAGTGGTAAGAGGGCTGTCCACTATTTTACAAAATGCATTATTTTATGTTCAAGTAGCATCAACGTTATTTACTGGCATTCAGTGACCCAGTGGTGCAGCTAACTGCGCTATTTTTCATAAATACCACTTACTGGCAGTTCACCTTTTTGGATTTAAGTATTTTATTAATTATTATTCCTGCATTATTCCAATATTTAACTAAATAAAATAGTGCAAAAAAAAACAGCATTCTATTTCTGCTTGGATGTAATCTTTCCTCTCTAACGTGGCTGACAAATATCTACACAGTTTTTCTGTTTCTTCAGCTTTGGTAAAACTGATGTAAAGACATTGAATTAAATTTTATTGTGCCCACTATGCAAAAAACACCAACTATAGAAGGAATCATTTAACCAATTACAACATGTAAAGGGGTTTCTAGATTTGGTTAAATCTTCCCTCCATGTCCTGGTTCATGTTTTTATTGTCAAATATTTCTCCTGCACTTTGCTGGGACAGTAGGTTTGTGGCCCCTCCCCTACCTGAGATGGAGGCAGCTCTCCGGCTCTCCTGCTGCTGAACGAGTGGACCCCGGTGGCCACCACTCTGCCACTGGTTTGGAGGTTGATGGGGGACGTCTGCAGCGGCTCCGAGCTCGCCACCTTTTGTCCGTTTATGTGCGCGGTCACCATAGAAACGGGTGCCTTGGCTGGCACCACAGAGATGGCGATGCCCTGGCTGGGAGTCTTGATGAGAGACAGGGGCTTGGTCGTCCCTACAGGACAACTTCTGACCGCCAGCTTCTGCAGAGAGACACAGACAGTGTGTGAGGATCTGCAGGTGGATGCAGGGTGTTTGTACACAGAGCACACATCAATGCTGAGAAAAACACTGTAGCCACAACTTGTTAGTTTTGTCTCTGTGAACTTAATGGATTCAAAATGTCCTCTTTACATATTCATGCATTGGAAAGCTGGCGGGGTGTCTTAACATCTTTGTACTTCATTGAAAAAAGGTGTTTTTTGATGTGCACTGGTTCATCCTCCAACCCTCACTATCTGACAGATGATCAACAGGACATCATCCTCCATGCAGCCTGTGATTGGTCAGCTGAGTTGAGGATGAAAAAAGACAGGTCCCTACTCTAAGATCCTTTATACTTTTAATAAGGACAGATACTGAAACTGTCCAAAATCATTAAAGATGTATTGATAAGCTCAGACATCAGCTTTCTTAACAGTACAACAGAAATTAATTCCCTATAAGTTACAGCTACATTAAACATTCCTCCATTTTTGACTGACATGTTCATCTGTGATGCATTTTCCAATTTTAACTCCAAATGACCATGGGTTGGGTCTGTGTTTGAGGGCCGGGGGTGCTTCTCTGTCATACATAATGTTGCATCGTGCACCTTAACCAGAAACACTGAACCCTTTTCACTGAAAGTCGAAGTACAGAGTTTAGCTCCTAGTTCATCTGCCATTCCTCTATGCATTAAGTAAACTAGCAGCCTGGAGCATACATACAAATTACAGATTGTAATTATTTAATTACAGGTTAAAAATGCTAATTACTCACCTATTTGTTTCACTACAGGTTAAATAAATTTAGTGTGAAACTTAATCTGATCATCTGATCTCCATACTTTCAGGAAAACTACAACACTGTATCACTTATAGATACTAAGTCTATAATAGAGTTTAGAATAGTGATGAATATAAAGTAATGCGAATAATTCTGTACTTATTTCAAACTTTAACTCTAATATATTTTAAGTGTTGCATTGATGAGCAGTAGTATAAAGGCAAAAATAAAAGATAGTGATTAAAACAATACCAACTACTGTTTTCATGTCAAGAAATAACATGCGATAGAATGAATTCCAGGAATGACTGCCTGAAGATGGGGCCCAACTTTGTATCAGATCACACATCTCTCCAACAACACATAACCGTTTCACACTTTTTTGTTCTACGTGTGCAAGCACAAAAAAGGTGTAGGGAACTGATCATACTATACTCACCTGGTAAGGAGCAGGTGGCTGACATATTTAGGGAACAGGAGTAAACAAACTCACAACAACCAGCAAGATAACCATCACCCAGAACATAGTAACTGGAAATGGCAGATTAACTGGAGAGATGAGTGGGAACTGTGATCCATAAAGGGGAGGGGCACAAATAATTCAGCAGATCACAAGCTCAGTGAAACACCACTGTCATACCTCCTTTCAACAGAATCAAACTGGTGTTAGTTCTGGGCTGAACCTTAGAAAGTTAGTAAGTTTCACCACCTTCGAGTCTTAAGAAATTATTCTTGTGTTTAGACCAGCACAGTTTTAGTTTTTCTGGTTGGTTCTTTGGCTGTCGAGAGATAAAGAACTGGTTCAAGACACAGGGTTGGAAATGCCACATCAATCAGCCTGAGTTCAGTTTAAACAAAGGAAAGCATCACTCTCATGAACAGATCAGCCCTTTGTAAATAAATAAAAAATCAGATTCCTTTAGACATTAGGGAACATGCTTGACATTGCAAGATGTAATTTCATATGCAGTACTACTAGACTAGCAAAACATATCAGATCAAAATAACAAAATGGGTCAAAAATTGCTTAAATGAACAACCAAAGTAGTTTTCGAAAACTGCAAAATATAAGTTCTAAAAGGAAAAACAAAATACTGTTTGTAAAAACTCTTGGGGATTCAGGCCAGTATGAACCAGGTCAAAAAGAGGAAAAAACAGACTTTACTGGATGCAAATCAACATCTCATTCCCACAGCATGTAAAATATTTCAAATTTACAATGTTTCTGCCTCCTCACAAAGAAATAGAATAGAAAGATATTTGTGTAGAATGTCAAAAACAGATTTTGACTGTAGCTAATCTTGAACCGAGCTCAGTCAGTTTTTAAGTAATGCCCAAGCTATGTGGAATATTTTTGTCTCCACAATTCTTTTTTCTGTTGTAATGTTATTATTTATTGTTTAATGGGCCTCCCCAGGAACAATGTCCTCAATACAGTTTTGAGTGAAAGGAATGTTTTCGTAGAGCAAAAACAACACCGTAACATATTACGTATCAGCACATTCAATACTAAAATAAATGAATCACACACTCTACTACTGCCACTGCAACACTTTGACACAGTAATTAAAGAGCCAGTTTCTGCAGCACACTGTTCCACTGAGCAGAGCCAATAGAAACAGACAGCAGCTCTACTGAGTCTTTATGTCAGACTCTAATGTGAGCAGAAATGCGCCTGGCAGCAGATCACTTCAGTTCAGGAGCTCAAAGCTCCATCCTCACGGTGCCAGACACACTGCTGCTGCTGAGCTGTCCTACACACCAGACTGGCCTTGACACCAACACACACACACACACGACCCTCCCCCACCCATCTACCTCTGCCTCCTCTTATGCTTGGAAAAGAAAAATGCATCTTCCAAAGCAGAGATAAGTACATCTCACTTTCCCCTCCGCTTCACCCTGCAGTACTGAAAAGAAGAGGCACTCTAAATATTTTATATTCCATCCCACTGCCCCCTTCTCATCCCGCTGCTGCTTTTTTTTTTTTTTTTTAATGGTTTCTATGGACTACACTAGGTCTGTGGGTGCGGGGAAGGACGGCGGAGATGGATTTCTTTTTCTCTGGCAGCAGCAGACAGTTGAGATGTGATTTTCATCCAAGAAACACGCTCACAGTTTGAAAGCATTTTCAGACCTGAGTGTCCTTGCTGGCTGCTGTAATTAGGCTGTAAATACATCGGCAAAGAGGAAGGCACTCTGATAAACAACATCAAATGCCAAGAAAAAAATACTTTATACATGTTTGAAGAAAATAACCCCACTGCTGAAATTACTCACATCCACCACATCATTTCATCTGATCTTTAAAAAAAGTGACACCTCAGCGCAGAAGTCAATAAGAGGTTTAATCTGAATTAAAAGGTTTTATCTACTAGTTTTCCTTAAAGGAAAAGCTTTCAACAGCCATTTTATCCATCTCCACTCATTGTTATCCACCTATAAATCATTGAAAGGAAGGGGTTCTATTACTTACTTATTTCATCTTTTTTCATTTCTACTAATTATTCTAATCATTTTGTCCCATAAGTATTTCTTCACAAAACATTTGGACTTTTAGGGTAGATCACTAATGATTTATTACCCGTCATAACTGGCTGATACAAGTTAAGTTTCCAAATATATGTATTTTTTTTATACAACATCAAACTCATGGTTGCATACATGGCAGGGTGGAAATGTTTGAAGAATAATTCTAAACATAATGCACATTTTTTAGCTGACATCTTTTAAATAAACTAATGTCACTTATTAATGTATTTTGAGAGAATTATTACCCCACTGAAGGAGAGGCAAAGGGTATTGTTTTTGGTTCAGTTTGTTTCTTTGTTAGCCCTTTAGCAGAAAAACTATTGTTTGAATTCATACACAATTTTGTTTATGAATTGCCAGTGACCCAGCATAGATCTCATTACATTTTGGGGACAGTAGGTCAAAGTTAAACATTTTTATACATTTTTCACACCTGTTTTTCCCTCCCATTTACTTATAATGGGAGGAATGTCACATGACTATAAAATATTAATTTTGTTTCAATTTACTTCAAATTTGGCATAT
>JAPSES010073470.1:0-10869 GCA_029822895.1 Maxillicosta whitleyi
TGGAAATGTGGATTTGTTCATTTCTTTGTTAGCAGCATGTAATTCACATTTCTTTGGGTATGTTTCCAGTGTCAAGACTCTAATAAAATAGATTTTAAAAAAAAATATGGGAGTAATATTGCGGGGGTGTCAGTCATAATATGTGGGGGAACTGTGCTGCTTGGCAGAGGTTTGCGCTCTCCAAGTGCTTTTCTAGTTTGTTTTTGTTTTGGATATCCAGCTCTGTCACTGCATCCATTTATAAGACTGGTAAGAATGAAGCATCCTTATGAATGTGGATGGAACTGGTGCGAGTCATAATAAGATTTGGATTCATGTATTTCCATAAACCCACAGTTCAAACTACTGTGTAAGTACTTCTGTTGCTATGCTTTGTCATAGTAGTGTTATATAGAAGACATAATTAAACATTTTGTAATTCCATATAACACAAACAAAACACTACTGACAATGAAGAGAATGCCTGAATGATAAGATAACTGGACTTACTGCATTAATTTACTGTTACAAGACAACACTGTGAGAAAGCAGAGGAAGCTGAAATAAACCAAACAACTACAGCTGTACCTTTAAATAAAATATATCTAGTATTTAAGAGGAGAATATGAGGGAATAAGGAGCCAAAAGCTATAATGAAATATGAGTTGGAGTGAATTCATGTTCAATTAAAAGTAAGATTCAGGAGTAATTGGAAGGTGTTCTGAGAAATTAATCCATCTCAAACATCTCTTGGACAGTGCGGCTGTGGATGACAATGTCAGCATTAAAAATTAATATCATTCTTATGAGGTGCACATTTGCCCGGTTTGCCATGTGTAGCTGAAGTTGCACCTGCAGCTGTATTATAACAGTCATAATGTAGAGCTGAGGTGGGTGGTAATGCTTGAAAAATGCCCTGCTGACTGACATTTGCATGAAATTAAGTCTGAACACAACAGTTATTTAGTCTGATGCACTGTGACAGCTGTTTCCTTGATAAAGTGAAAGCGAAATCTGTGTATTGCAAAGTAAAATTCATTGTTGTGAGTTGTTTTGTCAGAGCAATACACGGGTTTTCGACGTAGAGAAACATAAACCTTCTTTCTATCATTGCACACAGATGGAAGAGGACACGGTTCATTGTGACGGAAAGAATGTGTTACTGTTGAAACAACAACTCTCGATATATTTCGCGAAAATGAAGAAAAACATCTCTGCGAAACATAAAAGAGGTTTTGTTTGATAAAAAACAATGAGTTACAAATTACATTTAAAGGCCATAGTTTTTAACAGACAACGACATAATGTTAATAACAAAAATTCAACAATGAAGCCAATAAATCAGAAACATTAAATATGAATTTATGTCATATTGGTTAATTTCATTATTTTTAAAATGATCTTTTTAATCAGGAAAAGAACAACAGTTAACTTCAATTAAAGTAAAAAAAAAAAAAAAAGATCAATGAATAACTAATGCTCAGTTTACAATAGTTCTCTGACTTCTCACATAACACGTGGCTGCATATTTTGTAACTCTTTTGTTAGGGAGCCTTTCAGTTTGCATTAAAGCCGCTGATGCTGATAAGGTGATGTATTCACAAATCTATTGTGGCAATGTGTTTGTTTGTTGACTGATATATTTGAGTCTGACATCCCATCGGCACCGTCTAACTGAGCACTTCACTGGCCCTCCAGACACTTCATTTGATGATAGGCTCTTATCTCTGTCAATACAAAGCCTCAAATAAGGAGTGTCGAAAGAGCCAGTACATCATCTGCCCAAATAAATAATGCGGTTTGACTACTGTGTACGAACAGATTTTGATCACTTTTATTACTTCTTGTTGTTATTTAACCTGAACCATTAAAATTCACAGGAAATTCCAGTTCTTTGAAACTGACACCTTCATTGGTCCTTCTGAACAACCCAACATTTTTTTCCAATTTCCATGTATGCATTTCAATTATGTATCATATTTGATACATCAGGTCTCAATGCTCAAATATCATTATTTTTGAAGAAACGAAAACATGACGCAAACCTGTCTAACAAATTAGTAATTACTTTTCAAAATTGTCAAAGTTCTGCCTCCTTCCTCATTAATAACAATCTTATAGTGTCACAGGAAAGGCCTATGGTGGATTATCTGTGTATTGCATGTATCTAATTGTATACAGCGGGTATTCAAGAAAATATTATCACATTGATCATGTAGAGGGCTTCAAAACTCATGCCAACTGTGCATATAAGAACTGAAAGCGTTCTATCTGCACTTTTCTTTTACTTCATTTTAATTGATCATTATTTATGTTTTATTGATCA
This sequence comes from Maxillicosta whitleyi, assembly GCA_029822895.1. Lineage (NCBI taxonomy): Eukaryota > Metazoa > Chordata > Actinopteri > Perciformes > Neosebastidae > Maxillicosta > Maxillicosta whitleyi. The sequence goes on from JAPSES010073470.1 coordinate 2,306, forward strand.
TGTTTTAGCTGTGTGTTTTTGTCTCATGTGTGAGATCTCTGTGTCATAAATCACATTTCTTGCAGTTTGCTATTGATAGCCGCAAAAGACGCCAAAAGCCTGTGTAACAGATGGTAACAGCTGACGACATGGTGAATACTTTCAGAAACAAAGTTGTCGCATCTGTTTATAGTGGCATTGATGACTGCTGATGATGTAACAGGACTCGAAGGGTTGTCCCATGTCATAGGGTAATCTTTCAACCCCTACCCTTTGCAACTCCAGTTCAAGGGGTAGTGCCAAGTGCAAGGGGCAATGAGTAGAGCTAAGGGATAGGGCTAAGAGGGAATGGATCCTGGTGAATCTCAGGCCATGATGCAAATACAAGAATTGTGCATCGTCATCCTAATGTTGTAAAGAATGAAGCCAAGCTAAATATTGGAACATATAATTGTTAACAGAATAAATTAAGAAGGAGGAGGAGAATGTGGATGTAGTTGTATCTTGTAGAAACAGATCAATTTGAGATGACAACTTTGCAAAGAATGTTTGACATTAATATTTTAACTAAATGCACTTGACCTTTGAATCAGTTCATTCCATTTGTTTCCAGCTGCATTCCTATTGCAGTCATTGTTAAGCAGATTTAGAGGAGCACCATTTTTTATCCACAACCCAAACTAATGCTATGTTTTGTCATTGCTTGTGTGATCTAGTCCAAAGTTCCAGTTGTGTATCCAGCATAAGATGACATTCAAAACATGAATTGTATTTTCAGGTAATTATTCACCAATTAAAGCCTAATTATGGGTCAATATTTCTAAAATTTGGACCTCATGAATGTTAAATATTGTACCTTGAAGTTATTGTGTTCCCCATTAAAAGCAATCATTTAGATGATGCAAGTCCTGTCCTGATTTTGAGGCACGATAACAATTCTGCCTGCGTTCGGTCATTCTTTTAAACCTGGACAATTGATCCATCTATTGAGCTGAAGGCTGTTGTCTTTATCTGTTATTTATTGTCTCTTCCACCAGAGCCTTCCCACACCAACTCTTTGTTCACTTATCACTCCCGGGCAGCTATGTGGGTCAGGGTTACTTACTTGAGCTGTTCAGTTGCTTTGGATGCCACCTGATCTTTACAGTGCACATGTGAGAAATAATATGCTTCTGCTTGTGTAATCTGAGTGCAGCGTCCCCTGCAGCCTGTTACCAGTAACCCTATAAGACTGCAGGATGCACAGATGAAATGAAGGCTGCAGACAGAGTAGTCAGGATGTTCCTGCTCTCCTTTAACCTGTGGCCTACTTTCAACGAGACAGAGAATGATGCTGACACCATAGTTTGTTTACACTAGTTTGGCATGAGACAGTTCAACCTGCATGTTACATGTGGTTACATCACAGGGAATCGTATAGAACTAAATCACACTTGCTTTATTCTGCTATATGTTTTCAGTTAACCCACAAATGCCCAAACATCTACCTTTAGCCAAAACCATCTGCTGATCTGTTAATACCTGTTGATTCACTAATCCTATCAATTCATGTGAATACTTGGTGTAAAACACAGTTATTCATCTTGTCATGGTCATCAGATATGACCCAATTGGACGTTCAGAGGCTCTGTAGTTACCATGGAAACACAGTCTTCTTCTACAACATTGATTCACCAGTAAAACCCACAGAGTTGGATTAATGACAGTGGATGAACACACTGGGTTTATGTGGGTTGTTCAGTCAGTTTTCTCTGTTTTTGATGTAATAATCCTCAAATTTACTTTGCTTTTATGAACATCCACATGATTCGTAAATTAAATGTAGGAAAATACTGGATTTCCACTGAAGAAACGCAAAATACAGAAGATAATATTAGACATATTACAGTCACTAAATGAAAATCAAATGGGAACTGCCACAAAATGAACACTGGGTCCTTCTGGGTTAAACTCTTTCAGACCTAAGATGAGAGTTGACATCAGCTGTGACAGTGGCACCCATAGAGCTTAGCATAGCTAGCACAGTGCGGCACAATCACTGAAGCCAAAATAAGTCTTGCACTCAAAACTGCTTGTTTGTCTTTTTAAATTCAGTAGATTAAATATGTGCATAGTTATGAGAATAAAAAAAATAAGTTAGAAGACTTATGGCCAGTGTGGTTGGATCTTGAGCGGTATTTGCAAGGTGCTGATAAGCGCAGCGGTTTTGTTGTCTACGCTGCTGAGTCATCATATTTGAAACAAGACTGCTGTTCAAAACTGGGTATTCATCAAAATACCTGCATCGCAAACAATAGACATGACAGAGTACAGTAAAGAAAAAGCAGGATCAGCACAAAAAAAAAACAGGAGTATGCTGTAAGTGTGCAGTGGAGATTTCCAAACTTCAAGGAGACTTCCAAAGAGTAATTGTCCTCAACAATGACTGTCCTTAGCCTGTGTAAGGACCACCCCTTAGCTAAGGAAAATCTCTAAATCTGCACAAACCACGTGGATCTGAAGGACGGAGCTCAGGTCCAAGCAGTCGGTTAAAGCAACAGCTGTAAACACTGGATGTTTCAGTGTGTCCCTCCTTCCTGCTGATGACAAAAGTAATAGGAGCATTATGTGTGGTGTTCCATAAAATGACTGATTAATGATGTTACTAATGTGTTCCACGCAGCTAATTAACCAGTATAGATTTAGTTTGAAATGTCTTATATTGTACTTATTGTCTGCAGTTACATAAAATGACTTAATATGATATTAAACTATGATGCAACATACTCCATGTACTGTGTGTTTGATAATCCTCAAAGCGTAGCATAACCAGACTACTTCCTATAATCCACAGTTTCTGCTTCTTCAACAGTCAGAATATAAAAGTGTGTTATGTGCCTCCTGCGTGCAGGAGTTTGTCCTGATAACATGATCCCGGGCCCATGCATGAATACCTTTCATTTGCACCATGTGTCTTGTGGCTGATGCTTTTGTTGCCAGTGTTGCTCAGGAGAGCGTTAGTCACAGTTGTACTGTGGGTCAGTCTTCGTCTAATTACAGGCAGCAGGAAACAAGATCTGGTGAGTGTTTCCTCAAACACCACATACACACACGAGCCAGTGAACGTGCTTTAACTCAAGCTCACGCACACAATTGTGTTTCCATCATTTTTGGTGATACTGCATTTATTCACATTCATTTCCTGACTTGTCACAGCTGCAACATAAGCTTAAACGTTACCCTTAACTAGTCCTTCTCAAATAGTGTGTGTGTGTGTGTGTGTGGGGGGGGGGGGGGTGCGGCGTGTGCCCCTAGGGAACATGTTTTTTTTTTTTCATATTTTTTGGTGTTATACAATAAAGTGTAATTTCACATCCACTACAGTAGTTAGCAGTGGCGCTCTCATTGTCCGATTGTGTGCAGGTAGTATGAGCTCTATAGTGTAAGGGTTTTTTTTATATGAAGTGCAGTAAATAATCAAGAGACAACATGAAAAACTATTTAACAGGGATGAAAAGAAATATGGAGAGGGACGAAGATAATGAGACAAGAGAAAGTCACCCGTGTGTAGTGGGTCTACAAATGCTGGCAGCGGACAGCATGAAGTCAAAGAAAATAAGGCGCCACTTAAAGACATTACGCCACAACCACGCTGATAAACTGCTGGAGTTTTTTCAGCGAAAACGTGGCGAATATTACCAACAGTCATCCAGCTTTGTGAATGCTACTTCAGTAAACCAGCATCTGTAGCATCTGTAGTCGAACCGGACAGTGGGGGGGCACGAATTGCTTCCTTCTTACTTGGGGGGGCGTCACACAAAATAATTGAGACGCACTGCCCTAATCCAAGGCTAAACCAGTTAAAACTTCTAGTGATGAACAGTGAAGTGTCATAAACTCTAGTAAATGCTGGTTAGAAAACACAGTCCGTCTCATATAGAGCCTCATTTGACCGTCCACTTAACTACAGACATAAACCTGGTGCAAAACAATTTTGGTTGCTGTAATTAATTTCCTATCTGTATGGGAGTGAATATTAATTTAGCTCCTGTTTGATTCTATTAAAGCCAATCTGAGTGCATAATTAAGCTAGTGGGCAAAGTGATTGAGAGTTATTGGGAGGGTTAGAGTCAGCTGTCAAGAAAGACGTAGATCTCGTGTGTGGAAAAAAAACCTACTTTTCTGCTATGTTTGTGAAACTTCACAAGCAAAGTCATCAGGATTTATCATTAAGTTGCTTGATTACACAAAGATGACAGAATGATGGCGCTGGTTTGGCGACATGCAGCAGCAGTATGTGCGATGATTTTTTTAACCAGGGTTTTAATATGTTTTTAACCAGTGGTTTGAGCCTAACTCAGCTGTATTAGGTGATGTTAGCATTAACTCATATTAAGCCCAGGTAGAAGTAATTAGCGTGGTTATATATTTCACTGCTTCGACATTAGTGATAGCAAGCAACTGTATGTATTAATATTTAATAAGTTGGTAAAATGACTTTGCGGTGTTTAATAAAGACGCAAACATTCCCAATGGAACGTAAATATTTAATATCTATTGATCCACTAACCCTATCAATACATGTAAATATCTGGTGAAAAATGCAGTTTGTCATCTTTTCATGGTCATCAGATATGACCCATGACATCATATATGATGTTCAGAGGCTCTGTAGTTACCATGGAAACACCATCATTGTTTAATATATTGATTCAACAGTAAAACCCATGGAGTTGGATCAATAACAGTGGATGGACACACTGGGTTGTGTGGGCTGTTCAATCAGTGATATATTTTATAGGAAAAGTCACTTTTTGCTCATATTACAATAGATGGAGACACTTGGTTTATGTTGTTAATGATATATTTGAGTGGAAAAAGTCACTTTTTTTCAGTTTTATCTGTTTTGATATAATAATCTTTGAATTTACTCTGAACTTTAACGAACATTTAAATTAAGTAGAGGGGCTTGAATATAAAAAATATATATGATTAACAGTGAAAAATGAAAAATACAGAGGAGAATTTTATAATAAATTATGATAAATGACTTAAGAAAGGTTAAATAGACAAAAATTTATTTGGGAGCTGACATAAAGTTAGCGCTGGGTTTTTATGATACTTGTCCAGTTTCATCCAAGTTTAATGTTAATATCATGATTTGTGTCCAAAAAAAAAAAAAACACAGCAATGACCATCTTTAGCTTTCCTCAGGCTTCACAACGACAGAACACAAATCAATGAATGACATCACAGGGGGTTCACGCTTTATATACGTACAGTGTATGGTTGCAACACGGAAATGTGCAACCATACACTGTACATTTATCTATGAAAACATTCACTGATGTAATGTCCTTTGCACTAAACATTATCCCTAACCCTAAAACTATCACAACTGAATACCGAGATTTAACCCTGACCTAATTGTAACATTAATCCTAAAACCAAATCTTAAAAAGTAATCTGGATCTATAAGGTCCTCAGTTTGTCTCCATGGTGACAGGAGGTCCCTGCAGGTGTGCAGTTTAGACTTCCACTGGAACGTAAAAACGCACACACATGGGGATGATGGTGTCATGTTGGGTCACTCTGCAGCCGCTGGGTCTCGTGGGGATCATTCAACAGGGTAGGAGTTTCCCTAATTACAGTTTGCATGACAGATAACACACAGGCAGCAGCTTCCACGCTCCCTACGGCATGTTTTAAGAGAAAAATCCAGGCAAAACTTTCCCATCAGCCAACAACATTTCACAGATCAGGTTTATATAGAATAAATAGCAGTATATGTGCATAAGAATATGCTTTACAAACACAAAAATACCACATAATTATATATTAAGTGCCGCAAATTTGCAAAAATGTCATAATAGTTTGTCATTTGGAGTTTGGTTGTTGGTTTAACATATACATCCAATTTGAAATAAAAGGTAGATTTGTAAAATTCTCCAAAACACACTTATCTTCTTTCCCCTCTAACATCTTTAATGATGAACTCCCTGAGCATCTACATTTTTAACTGACTCCACTTCTGTCAAACTGCAGCGCGCAACATCTGAACACCAGTGAAACAAAGTCAAGCTCATTATCTGTTTTAATCAGGAAAAGCAGCACAAAGTATCCGGACCCTTTATTTAAGGAGAAGTACGAATACCACAATGTGCAACTTATATTTTGACAGATCATGTGTAGGACATACATAAAAAAGATAAAACGATGAAGCTGCATATGTGATATTGTGTTATTTTAAGCTCGTGTTTAACTGACCTGATGTTTTTGTTTGTTTTTATTTGTTTACAGCTCCAGGTTATTGCTCCTGTGTTGTAGATTTGACCCATACATTGGATTTAACCCTTTAAACCCTCAGTCTAAAATGCTCCACCTGGACTTATTTTCTTATTCTGACTAGAAAAAGGTTAGAAATTGTGCTGTGAGTGAGTGCGCTTCCCTACCTTTCCAGAGCACTTTTTTTTCCCGGGTCTTTCGAAATATAGCAATCATGTATAATTTACTGCATATTATAATTCTGCTAAAACAGCGTCTTCTCCAGCTTCTAGTTCAGGCATGAGTGAAAGTACCACAGTGAAAGAGTTACAGCCATTCAAACTGCATATGTGCAGGGTGTGTCAGCGCTGACGCATCTGGTTTTAAAGACTTAATAAAGACACAACGGCAAACCTTAAAGAGTTGAACAGATTTGCCAAAACGATGGCACAAACCACAGAACAATAAAATAAAAGTTGTGGTTACATCAACGGGACCACAAAGGTTACCAAAGGAGACCAACTGGCATTAGTAAGTGGAAATAGTGAATAAATCCTCAAATATAATAAATTACTATATTATTCAGATGTGAGATTCTGTTTATCTACGATGGATTCAGCTGTGAGGGAGGTTATGAGCTTTAACCCCTGAGCCATGACTCCAGGTAAAAGGTGCTGCTTCTGTGTTTTAGGCTTACAACAGAGTAGAATAACAGAAAAAGACAAAGAAAGGAATTGAAGTTTAAAAGGTTTTTACTAAATAAGCCACTCAGAATGTACATCGGTAAGAGATACAGGAGGTTGAAAATGAACTGTGAACTGGAACACGCAAAACGACAACAAGGATCTGGATTTGGGCCCAGCAGTTCTTATTTTCAGCTCTTTTTTGTTTGTTTGTTTTTTAAATAAATCTCTCCAGCTGCTTTTTGGCACCTGATTAAACTCCAAAAACCAGTTATATGGTCAAAACTCAATAAAAATAGAGTTAAAAAAAAAACAAAGGAAAATTATCACAGCACTGTAAACAACACTAAAAACAAAACCAAAAAAAACAACAACAAGGAAACAATGAAAGGAAAAAAAAGCCAACATCGTGAGTCGGTCTCACTCGCTGCTCTGTGTTTTAACCCCAATTCCACAGGCGGTGGGGGGGTGAAATGAGCATGCTCAGATGTCAATAGAAAGAACTTGGTCTATTCTACCAGCACACTTTGAAAATGTTCCTGTTCCTATTTGAAATAAATTATACATTCAGAACGCTCACCACAGACACGTCAGGGGTTAAAGGGTAAAACACAACATCCTAATCTAAACTTTGAGCATTTCTGTGGTTGGATTTGTGGGTGCCATATAAACAACATTTCAGAATTGTCCCATGTCCTGAAACCTTAACAGAGCTCTGTGTAGGACTGGACAGCAGACATTTTTTGGGAGTTTTAGAAATTCAGGAAAAGCTACAGTTGTATAATGTTCTATAAGTCAATCACTTTTGCACCCTGTTCAATGAAACCTCCATATTTGGAGGTTCTGACAGATCATAAAAAGAAAAACATAACAGAAGATTTCATAATAATTATGTTGGTTTGACATGGCACAAAATATCAAAGCGATTAAGAGATCGTATGTAGTTGTGGAAGGGCTGAGAAGAAAGTAAAGCTGAAAACATAAGGTCAAAGACAGAGCGATCCAAAGGGACCGGCAGAATCAAAGGTGCAAATGCTATCAAAGACTCCAATGTCAAAGAAACTTACAAAGACATAAAGAAAAAAAGACATCAATGCTGTAAAACCTAGAATGCTTGAAGGAAGGACATAAGAGGCCAAACAGAATTGGAAGAGAAAATAGATCCCTAAAAAACAAGAATAGCTCGAGCTGTCAAAAGGAAGCAGTTCTGTGAACATGATATGAAGCGTTTCTGCTGAAACTCTAAAAGACAGGACTCAAAGCGTTTTAAGTATCACAAGTTGTTCAAACCTCTGGAGCTAAATAGTCTCTTCGGTTTCTCCAATCAATAAAGTATCGATTAATAACATAAACATGCAATGTCACCTTGAAACCTTAGCTTTTGTTTAATACACATTTCTGAGATGAATACTTGTACTTGGGAGAAAACATTACAAAGTATTATGCTGATTCACTAAAACAGCCTCGGAGTAACACTTCATCAGGCGTTTCACACAAAGACCCAAAAATCCATGACGACCAAAAGAATATACTGGTCTAAAATGTACACTGTACACAAAAAAATAAGTCACACATGTAATAATTGACGTCACCACCTTTGGTTTTGATTCCAGGAGACATTCAGTGGATTTAACTGCACCAATAGTTCTGATCCTTCCA
>JAPSES010073481.1:0-10869 GCA_029822895.1 Maxillicosta whitleyi
TTTATTTGACATATTTTGTGCTGATGAATTGTGTACCCTTTTAATTGTTAAAGCAAAAACATAATTAATAAAACATGTATTTTATATTGTACATGCAATACATTACATGCACATTACATACAATACATGTATTTGTAGACAGTATTTTACTGTCCTAAACATGCATGGTTTGGACATTATGTGTCAGTTATTGATGTTGGCCAAGGCAACTCAGAAGTAGAGTCAGTCAGGACACATGTTTCCACTGGGTTCAAGTGTAACTTCACACTCGTGGTATTTTAAAATGTTTTGGTGATTAATCTATTAAAACCTCAGAAAACATTACATTTATCAGATGCTTTAATCCAAAGCGACTTACAATAGAGCACATAAACATAGCATATAGCACTTGCAGATACAACATGTACAGGAAATATACAGAACAATAGGCGCAACTGCAGACTGGGGTTAGTAGGGTTTTTGTTGTTGTTGTTTTGTTTGTTTGTTTGTTTGTTTGTTTGTGCTTTTGCACATGGTCTGGGCAGCTCAGACATCAGTGCAGTAAATAGTCTTTAAACAGGAGAGTCTTCACATGCTTGAAGGTTGAGAGAGATGATGCTAAAACACCATAAATGAACATCTGAACCTTTAACCCCTAACTCTATTAAATAGGAATAATTTCCACATTCATTGAGTTTCAGGGGGGATGTCATCCCCCGTCAACCCGTCAACCCCCCCCCCAACTTGAGTAGTCCGACCACTACTTTCCCTTTCAGGGTCACTACAGCCAATCATCTGCTTCCATCTGACCTTTCTCCTGTACATTCTTTGGTCCTCCTCTTCACCTCCTGCCCAGTTGCTCCATTTTATCATCCTACTACAAATATATTCACTATTCCTTCTCTGCACATGTCTGAACTAGTCCCTCTTTTCAGCACTTCATCTTACTCTATGAGATCATCGTGTCGGTGCTGCCAATAGGTAAGGACCTTGGCAGCAGTGTCTTAAAGTGTAATACTACTGATGGCCACTAGATGATGCTCCAAAAAGCTCCCAGAAGACTTACATTAACCTTCTCTGTAAAAATATGAAGTCAGCAATGATGTTCTAACACTTGTTCTGGTCTTATCTGAACCTGTAATAAGTGGTCTGATGGGTGAGTGACAGCTCGTTCACCTGTCAGTTCTTCATTTATCTAATGAAACACATTTTCTTCTGAATGACATCTTGACTGTAAGAGATGTAATTATAGGCGACTCTGATAACACCTGAAATAAGTTCTTGGTTCTTGGTGAAAGTTACCATTTCACTCAATGATTCAGAGGGATAGTGGTTAATATTAGCTCACCTGTGCCCTCCCCCCTTCAGATAAGTGGGTGTACGCAATTTGTGACGTCATGGATGTGAACCCCCCCCCCAAAAAGCCATATATTCAACTACTAACAACCACTAATTCTATCAATCCATGTAGATAACTGGTGTAAAATACAGTTTGTCATCTTTTCATGGCTATCAGATATGACACATTTAGATGTTCAGATGCTCCGTAGTGAACGTGGAAACACCGTCATCTTCTACAACATTGATTGATTGAAGGGTTGGCTGTCCTACTCATGTGCCATTGTGTCCTTGGGCAAGACACGTCACCCTCCTTGCCTCCCAGTGTCACCCACACTGGTGTATGAATGTGTATGAATGTTTGGTGGTGGTCACAGGGACCATATGGCACGGCATGGCAGCCATGCTTCTGTCAGCCTGTCCCAGAGCAGCTGTGGCTACAATCGTAGTTTAGCACCACCAGAGTGTGAAAGTGAGAGTGAATAAATAATGGATCAATATGGATCAATAATGTAAAGTGCTTTGGGTACCCTGAAAAGCACTACAGAAATCAAATCCATTATTATTATTATTATTATTATTATTATTATTTTAAACTAAATATACATAAAATATATACAATAAACACATTAAGGTTGAATCCCAATTCACCCCTTGGACCCTCCCCCTTACCTCTACCCCTCTGTTTTGCACATACACGTGGAGGCGTAGTGTTGTCTGAGTTAGATGTAGGGGAAGGGCTAAGGCAGAGGGCTGTTTAGCCCTAAAACGAAGATTTTCCAGGACCACGCTACGAGCAAAGGGGTAGGACAAATTTCCCATAATTTTGTTTGAATCATTGGCCACATGGAGGTAAACCCAACAAGAAAGTGCAGCAGTGATGAAAGAAACACACACATGTAAGTATTTTCTTTGTAAACAACTTAATGTCCATCCATTTTCAACCACTTAGTCCCTTTCAGGGTCGCGGGGGTGGGTGGGGGTTGGAGCCTATTTCAGCAACTACGGGCGGAAGGCGGTACCTGGATGAGCCGCCAGTTCATCGCAGGGCACAACTTAGTGTAACAAATTAATTTGATCAACTGCTGTTTCAATGTATTATAGATCATTTCTGCAGTTCATAATTGACACAAAAACAAGACCAAACCCATGGAACAGATATGGTTACAGCAGCTGATGGCATGATGAATACTTTCAGAAACCAAGTTTTCACATCTGTTTAGAGCAACATCGATGACTGCTGATGAAGCAACAGGTCGGGAAGGGTTGTCCCATTTCATAGGGGAATGTTTCAACTCCTAACCCTTCCAGTTCCATTTCAAGGGGCAGTACCAAGCGTAAGGGCCAAGGGGTAGGGGTAAGGGGTGAATAAGACATGTGGACACCAGTGGTTTGATATTTTATAACTTGAATAATAAAAAGGTTAATATTAGCTTACAAATACATCTGATTTGCAGAAAAAGTAATATATTCCACTTAAGATAGTATGAAGTTTTTTTTGTTTTGTTTTTTAAACTCAATAAGAGAGCAGATTGTAGAAAATATGACATTCACTCCAAAAACAAGCCTCTATCTTCTGGGAGCATCCTTCAACACTGCTGCTCGTCAACACTTCAGTTATGACGCTACAGACTCTGTTCATACAGGTTTCCTTCCAACTGACACTGACAGGGAAACAATGAGTGACTGCTGTGGAAAACTTTCGATAAATACTCGAATTCCTCTGGTCCTGAGCGGAACAAAACATCTGGGAGCTACCGGACCTCGGAACCACTCGGACATCTGGCATGTGTCATATGTTCATATCCTGCAACAAATGTACTCGATAGTGGAATCATTTAAGAAAGAAGTTACAGAGTGAACAGATACAGAGTTCAGACATCCGAACACACCCTAGTAAACTGTACATGTGCTGACACGAGCTCAGGTGTTTTGTACGGACTTGCATAGGACAACACTCAAAAGTCGTCGCTATTCTCTACGTAATTCTCGCCTTTGGCTACCTTCATCACTGTAACATGTTGTTGTTGCTATGGTGTTTCTGTAACCTGTACTGACTCACCTTCCTCCCAGTTTTACATGATAAGGTGTGTGTCCCAAACCAGTCCAGACACTCCAGTTGGTCCAGATTCATACACACCTTATCTGGAACCAGGATTCAAATTTTCATAGGAAGTTGGAATCAAAATTAGGGAGGAGTGAACTCCCGCCCCCTCCCTGTGTGAGTTTTTTTGTGTGTCATCACCTCCAGGTGTGTGGGCCCCACCTATACTGTGAGGGAGGGGACAGCAGACAGGGAGACAGGAGGGGTCAGAAAGGAAAATGTGAGTCTGGGTGCGAGTGTTGAGTCCTCTGTGGATCTAAACAGCTCTTCCTGTTACCTGCCGCGGGCGCCGATATGGGCACATCCTCAGGATAGAAGCTGCATGGCCACAGCCAAACACCAGCACAGAGGTTATCACCACACGCCAGCCCAAAAAAACACACATCAGGCCTTTTGGAGAGAATCTAGAGAGTGTTAAGGCTTGGATCTGGAGGATTAAAAGGTGAGTTCCTTTGTTTTCAGTGCATTTGGGGAGGTGGCCTTAGAATTATGGCCTTTTATGTGGTTATTCCTGGCATTTATTTGACATTAAATTCAAGATCTCTTCTCCAAAACGCTATAAAAGCCATTTAATTACAATTTTTTATTCTATTTTTTAACTTGATTTTAAGATAGCATCAGGAAAATTGGAACTAGGTTAATGTTATCTGCTATTTCAATAACAATTTAAAACGTTATAACATAGATTTCAGTGATATTACCAAAGAAAGATGATAAAAACACTTAATTTTTGAAAATGGACATATAGTGTTTTGGAAAAGAGCTCTTCAATTATAGAAGTTTGCAAACGCCTCCCGTGATGGTGTCAAATCCTTTTCTTCTTTAATCTTTTTTTTTTTAAATCATTCTTTCTGCTTTTATTGAACCGTACTAGTTCCTTGTATGTGCTTTTATGAATTTCCTTCTTATGTCCTATAGTCCCATCTGTGTTCCAAACCTTTGTGCTGTTCTTTTGTGGATCTAATTCTAAACTCTTTATCTTTGGGTTGTGATGCCTGACTACACCTTTTGGGAAATCATACTTGTCACTGTTTTCTTACATTTTATTGACTGATATATGAATAAGTCATCAAAAATAATACTGCGTTCCACCTTTAAGAATACCCAGACACCTCCCTGGGATAAGCCCATTGTTCAGCTCTTCATATCCACACTCCAAATCTCAGGTGAAAAAAGATAAAAGTAAATAAAAAAGCTATTAACTTGGCACATTTACACAACAATATGATCTCCTGCATTGTCAGGAGTGCAGTGTTGGGCTACTAAAGGTCATATTTGAATCTCTGACATGGAAACAAAGGCTCTTCTATGAGTTAAAGGAAGTCGATCACCTATCGTGGGTAAATATCTCGCTCTGATAAGCCGTGCACTGTCTTCTTTTGTGAGCTGATGTGGACGAATATTTACGTCTTACCTGCTGCTTATTTCTCAGTTTCGCTTCTAAGTAGGATTTCTTCTGCTCTCACCCTCCTGTACCTTGTTCTGGCATGTTTCTGCACTCCCTCTTCATTCTTACTGTCAATCCTCTCTTCTGATTTTTTTTTTTTTTTTTTTTTTAATGCCGTGACCTCTGTTATCTTACCTTCTGTGTCATCCCACTTGTTTTGCTCCATCACAGGGCTCATGAAGCTGGATTTGAGGCTTTCTGATGGTGATGTAGTCAAAGTATGTGTGTGAGATGCTTTTCATTTACATCTGCTGTTTGTTTCAGGAGTAAAGACGTCAAAAAAGTGAGGGCTGGATCTCAGTGTGGATTAATTAAAATGAATATGGCCCTTTCATCCAAGAAGCACAAATCCTTTTTCCCGCTCCTCCTCCTTTTTTACGTACCTCTCATCTGTCTGTGCCAGTCTACATCTAAAACCAACTCAGGCAATCCCTCAAACAACACCACTTCCCCTAACATCACATCCAAAAAGGGCATTCCAGGCTGCAGGACTGGCCTGGACTCAGCTTACAGGTACCTGTGTGACCGCCGTGCAGTGTGGGGCATCGTGCTGGAGACCCTAGCCTCTGCGGGTTTCCTGTTGAGCATAGGTCTCCTGGTAGGCCTGCTGGTCTGGTCCCTCTGGATGTGCATCTCGGCAAAGACCCAACGCAGCAGCATTGGCGGAACCGTGACCTGCATGTCCATGTTCTTGTTGGCCACCGCTGGGATCTTTGGCATCACTTTTGCCTTCATCATCCGACTCACCCCCCAGATCTGCCCCACCAGGCTCTTCCTCTTCAGCGTGCTCTTCTCGCTCGCCTTCTCCTGCCTCCTGGCTCGCTGCCTGGCTTTACTGGGCTTCGCAGCAGCTCGAGGTTGGGGGGAGCCGGCCCTGGCTCTGGGACTCTTCGTGGTGCAGATTATCATCTCCACCCAGTGGCTGATCATTGTGCTGGTGCGGGACAAGAATCCGTGCGAGTACAGTCAGCAGGAGTTTGTGATGCTGCTCATCTACGTCCTGTGCCTCCTGCTCATCAGCCTGATCCTGTCCCTTCACTTCCTGTGCCAGTCCTGCTTCACCTACAGCTACAGCTACACTGGGACCGTCAACCAGCGGGGCCGCATCCAGGCCACGCTGCTCCACCTCACGCTGCTGCTCTCGTCCTCCATCTGGGTGGTGTGGATCGTCATGCTCACCAGGGGAAACGTTGAGATCAACCGCCGACCTCAGTGGGACGACCCATTGCTCAGCATCGCTTTGGTTGCCAACGGCTGGGTGCTCCTCATGGGACACGGCTTGTCTCAGGTCGCCTTCCTCTGCCGGGGCGAGGCCAAGTCCAAGGATCTACCTCTGAGCTTCGCTGGTTGGACAAGCCCCTGCGCCGACATGCCAGAACTCAACAGCCCAAAGGAAGGAAAAGAAAACGGAAGCTTTGAGAACGAGGGCGAGAAAAGGAGAGGTGAGAAGCTGACTTCATTGGTAGTAAACCGAAAGAGACCAAACAGAAAGCATCTGAACCAGGCTTAGAGGCAAACAGGTATAAAGTAATGATAACAGTCGTAAATACCTCAGCACTGATGTCTACCGGGGTCGATGCCAACTGCCTGGTTGGTTATAAAAGTAGCGTGGGAGTTAACGTTTTGAAATGTGTGCTCATGAGGAACATGTGTGAACAAACAAAACCCTGCATCACCTCTACATGAACTACATTACACCTGTTTCAAAGGTTTCATTGAGTTAAATGTAAAACTTTTGAAGGTGCCAGGAAGAGGACATTTAAACAGGGTCGGTTCCAGACTTTGTGACCCTCAGTAGAATTTGACTTAAGCCCCGCCCCCAAAACCACCACCTTAGGACTGCCAGGACCTAGGTTCTCATCCTGTTTACATAATGTTCTCTCTGTGTCTTATGGCCCTTATGGTCATGATTGTTGTTTCTCAGACACCCCTGACCTTGAGATAGATTTTACACTTACTTTTGGTAAGTTTAGGCTGGTAATAGCTGATGGCAAATATCAACCAAAAATACTAACTTAGATGGAAATAATCACTTTAACTGAAGCTTGATTTTTTTCAGTGTTGTGGGTGATTGACATTTTTTCGACTGCTCTCGTTCATGAACTGAAGACAAAGTATGATTCAAAATATTCTTTCTTTGCTAAAACACATATGACAAGAAGCAAAGAGGTTACATATTGAATTTTTACAGACAAGAGAAATAATCTAGATTTTGTGATTTGAGACATTTTTCATGATTTTTAGAAAGCAACACTTTGATTGAATTAATTCCATATATTGCTTAACCTCAGATAAGACACAGAAAACTGATCTAATTCACTATCAATTCACATCTACTCCGATGACAAGTGTTTAACTGGGATTTTTTTTTTTTTTTTTTGCATAAGGTAAGGCTGCCATAAGGTACATTTAACCATAATATTATTTAACAATAAATCTTGAAATTATTGAGTTTAAATATTGAAAGTCCTGCAGAAACCCTGTGTTTCACTTAGTCGGTTAATCGTGTTTCGGGAGGTTCATGTGTTTTCTGTCCAAATAACACAAACGCTAAAACATGTTTAAAGCCTGACTAATGATCATGGTTGAATGTGGCGAGAAATTCCACTTTACTTCAGAGATATGTTTAATGTTGAACTTTATCTACAAATCTCTGTGAGTATGGTGTCTGTGTCCATCATTATTACAACATGATTCCACTATCAGTCAGCTCAGCTCAGTGTGGGCTTTTATGATGAACAGTATATAATGAAGCGATAATTAGCTAACTGTATCATGTGTCCCCTTCAGGCAGAAGAGCTGAGCCGGCGCTGCGTTCACCCTACGAGTCTGGATTCTCCATGACAGTGAGTAATAAACCATTAGGATTAACAATCTGACTTCACATAGTCTGTAATTAAACACTCTGACCTTTTCCTACTGGAGGCGATTATGGCTAAGTTGTATTGTGAGGTTAATGAAAGCACAGTTTATCATGGGTATTAATTGCACTGACATGATGAATGTGTGATTTTCTGTGTCTGTGTGTGTTTCAGGAAATCGACCCTGCCAAAGATTACACCATTCCTCGGCCTCAGACCACCAACTACAACGAACCTTATGATGAATATTACGGAAACAATTAAAATCAGACCCTGTTCTTCCCTCAGTGACAGGCCTGCACATGAACTGAGTGACCTAACTCATGCACTGATGTGCTCTGACAATTCTTGGCACAAAACTTCGTTTTACTGTTCCATTTCTCTGTGCAAATGTAAATATTTCAGTGTAGTGTTATAAGAAATGTTATTTCAGACCTGCCAGTAGGATGTACAATCCTCTGTCCTGAAAAGAAGAAAGGCAGCGTGACTCATCTGCCTGAGTTTCATCATCATCCAGGCTGGATGGGTTCAGATAGTCCAGCTTTCTTCTGACGGGAAATCCACATCACAGATGCTTGGTGGAATTGTGTCTTTAGTGTGTGTGTGTGTGTGTGTGTGTGTGTGTGCGCGCGTGCGTATATGTGTGTGTTGTGTACACATTGTGCTCTACCCTGAGATGGTATATAATAGCCCTGAGGTGATAGAGGAGGCGTGAAACTGTCACTCTGAAGGTGCCAAACTGCTGAGCGGAGCAGAGGCATCTGAGAGCTGTAGAGGAGGAGAGGGATGAAAGGAGGAGGAGAGGGAGGAGAGGAGATGAGATGAGACAAGACAGGAGGAGGACGGGACAGGAGACCTGTCAGCGCTGTGGGAGGCTTGTGCCACCACTGATTAACATCTTTATATTCAAAGTTACAGTTCAGACACTGGGCTCATCCATGCTGCGTCGTAAACAACCCACTGGTTCCTAGTCCATAAGAGATAAGAGGTCTTTTCAGGAACGCATCTTCAAAGGTTTTTTTTTATGCTTACAAAGAATGTCATCAATAAAAGGCTTAATCTAAAATAGTCTCAGAGCTCAGCCTTTTGCTTTCCTCACTCACATTCTGCACAGATGGCAACACCAAAGGCCAATTACTGTCTCAATCTAAACCAGTGCCATGCCTTCAGGCAAACACCGCAAAGTGGAACCTCAACTCAACACGGAGCACACTGCAGTAACACAACCAGCCCACCAGGGGGCAGTGTTTAAGCATACCAAATGCAGCTGAACTCCTCAGGAGAGGAAGAGCTCAGTCAGAAACTTTACAAGAACTGCCTGAAAGAACCAGAGCTTCAAATAGTAGCAGTGGAAGAGGTCAAACCTGAGTCAGAAAGCACACATATCTGCAACGATATGTAGAAACACAGCATTTCCAGTCAATGGTGTGAAATAGTAAATAAATATGGCCTCATCATATCTAAACTGACTTTCATATACATTATCTAAATACTACAAGTAAGCACAAGTCATAATTATAATATTTAACCCTTTATCAGGTACAATAGAAATACATTTGTAAAACAAAAACAAACAAACAAAACAAACATAGCGGCGGTGCTCCACATTTAACACCCTTTGACAGTGTTTTTCTTCTTGTCATGACTCATTCAGGAAGTGGATTTACACGTCAATAAGGTGTTTGTCACAAGAATAAATATGTATCCCATCAATTATAAACTATACAGAAATAGACAACACATCTACATCAATGCAAAATGTATTCATTAAAATGACTCTAATGACACTAATCTGTACTGGTGGATCATATCATAATATCCAAACAGGAAATGTGTTTACATAAACAAATTTAAGGTAAAATATATAAAACTACTTCTTTTGACATTTAATGTATTTATGGGTAAAATGAGTGACCAGAGGAACAGATTCAGATTCATCTCCCACCCAGGACATCCTGCAGAATCACAGACAAACTATCTATTGTCGCATAAAATTCAATAAGATTTTGTAATCGTTTACATTTCAGTGGAATGTTGAGCCATTGTATAAAAACTGTGTTCATTCCAAGAAATATCAGTTTTCATTCATCCTGTTGTTTTCAGACAATAACTTTGAAATCTATCCAACCAAAACGATCAGCCAAAAATGTGTTCCACTAGCTTTTACTTTAATGCAGCTGTTCCTATAATCATTCAGGCAGATACGTTATTAAACATTAGGCTGGAAACAATTCTTCCTTATTCACGTGTAAATAAGCCAGTTTTTACTCATAACTTTATTATCAATAATAAGATATTCCAAATTATTCCCTGTGTGTGTGTGTGTGTGTGTGTGTGTGTGTGTGTGTGTGTGTGTGTGTGTGATCAGTGGATGATGTGAGGACAGTAGTTTGTGATTTGGCCATTGCCATGTTGGCTTTTTGGAGAAGTGACCATATTTGGACAAAAGGAACATGGTAAACTTATCTAGCACTGTGCAAGAAAGTAATTTTACAATCTTAATAGTGAAACTACAACTTTAGGTTTACATAAGTTAAGAGTTTTATTAAATAAACTATTGTACAGACCTGTCAATCAAAACAGCAGATATTAAACTCCTATTTTACCTAGAACGTGAATAATGGGGGAACGCTTTACAGAATGAACAACTGGAATGTATATTAGAGGTTCCAAGTGAAACAAATGAAACCAGAAAGAGTCCAGGAAAAAATGATTAACTACTATTTTTAGGGTAAAGTTCAATGTAAGTCTGCAGGAGCTGCCCCGCCCCCAGCAGCCAACGATGATACAACTTTAACCTCCTGAGACCCAGCAACGCAGTTTTGTCCCCTGTAGTGGACAACAAATACACACACACACACACACACACACACACACACACACACACACACATCCATACATAAACACACACACACACATACACACACATACATACATACACACATACATATATACATACACACACATGCATACATAGATACATGCACACACACACACATGCACACACACACACACATACATACATACACGCACACACACACACACACACACATACACATACACACACACATCCATACATACATACATACACACACACACACACACACACACAAACACACACACACACACACACACACACA
>JAPSES010073534.1:0-10869 GCA_029822895.1 Maxillicosta whitleyi
TCTCTTCGTATCCCTCCGCTGCCCCCAGATGACACTAGTCTACCTGTTTCACTGCTGAAACAGTCGTGTACTAGTGCACAGCATCAGCAGCATGACAGCGCACTGATAGGAAATGAGAGAAAGTAGGACCAAGTGATTATGAGGAGGGACTATTTCATAGATGTGTGGGAATGTCATACAGATTCAAAAATCCTAAACTATCCCTGTGATGTGTGTGTGTGTGTCGGACAGTGGGTATTAATCATTTCCTTCATTTACTGTTTATTTGACTGTTTGTTTTCATATCCAACTAATTCTTTAAAGCCATGTGTGCCAACCTTGTTGTGATACAGCGTTCTGCAAATAAAAGTGAATTAAACTGAAGTGAATAACAAAAGCTATAAATAACATTTCTATCAGTGTATCATATCATTCATTAAGAATGAAAAAAAAAAAACCAAAAAAAACAGGAAGTGGAATGTTTTCATCCATTCCAGTATGGATCACACATAAAGGGACTGGTCTGTTTTATTTTATTTTATTTTTGTTTTGTTTTGTTTTATTTTATTTTATTTTATTTTATTTTGTCTCCAGGGTAAATACCAACCTTTCACGTCTCTATAACGAACTCATCTGTTATATGAGAAAGTCAAGAGTTCAGAATGTTGCAAACTTTAGCACAAACGTTAACTTGGACTCAGGGACGAGTTCGTTGGTCAGAGGTCAAAGCCGCAGTCATGTCAT
The DNA here is from genome assembly GCA_029822895.1 of Maxillicosta whitleyi. NCBI lineage: Eukaryota > Metazoa > Chordata > Actinopteri > Perciformes > Neosebastidae > Maxillicosta > Maxillicosta whitleyi. The sequence goes on from JAPSES010073534.1 coordinate 724, forward strand.
GTGTGTCTGTGGTTATTATGTGATAAATCAGGAACAGTTGGACAGACTGATGTGAAATCTGGCACAAACAATGACTCAGAAGTGCTTTGAGCACTGTTGGGTTTTTTTTTTTTTTTTTTTTTTCGTTTCAAATTTCGCACAAACCTTTACCTGGACTCAAGGACATCCTGATTAGTTTTGTAAGAGCAGTGGATGCATCTGACTGAAACAAAGGCCTCAGATGTTTCAGTTTGTATTTGAGGTTGTTTTTTTTAACCACACACTAAACATAGAAAACACATGTTCCCTTTCAAATTAAGTCAGATGCATTTTAGATCCTAAGCAAAGGTTCCATTAACCCACAGGTGTCAAACATGTGGCCCGGGGCCCAAATCCGGACCGCCAAAGGGTCCAATCTGGCCCCTGGGATGAATTTGTGAAAAAATTACATTGAATATATGAACAATAAATGGTGTCAAAATCTTGTTAATTCAGGTTCCGCATACGGACAGGTGGGTCAGAACAGTAAATCATGATCATAATATTCTATAAAAAATAAGAAATAAGAAAAAGTATAAAAAGTATAAATAAGAAGTATAAATAAGAAGTACAAATTTTCTCTTTGTTTTGGTGGAAAAAAGTAAAATTACATGAACACGTTTACATTAACAAACTATACTTTTACAAAAAAAAAAAGTGAATAACTTGAAATGTGTCAAATATAGACCCTTATATAGACCCTGTTTAAACAGCGAATGTTGTAGAAGATGATGGTGTTTCTACGGTAACGTCCAAATGGTTAATATCTGATAACTATGAATAGATGACAAAATGCATTTTACACCAATTATTTACATGTATTAATAGGATTAATGGGTCAACAGGTATTAAGCAGTTTAGATCATTAGATGCTTTTGGTCACCAGTGGATTTAAGATGCATTTTTCTCCAAATACAGTGACGTGATTATGTTTCATATCACAATACTACTTTGTTCATGTTATTGTTTATGATTAACTACTAGGCTGCATGCAAAAAAAAAAACAGATTCTTAGATCTAGAAACACAGGAATGTTAAATAAGTGTCGGTTTTATTTTTTTTTTTAAATCAGACTTTCAATAAATTAATTCTACATTTAGACTATTCTTATGCATAAGATCCAATCATTATTCCCCAAAGACTAAATGTGTGGGAGGTGAAACATCAACAGGAGTGCAGATGTTCAGATATGGTGTTTGTCTGTAGTTGCTGGTGCTCTTGTCTGTGCGGGGGAGGGACCGGACAGAATGGAGAGGACAGCTGGCTTTGGGTTTGGGACGAGGCCGGACTCCCTCATTAGTGGAAACGGAATAAAGCGGGAAGAAGAACGTGTTCAGAGTCCGACCATGTAGATGTGTTCTGTCAGTCTGTCCATCCCACTGTCTGGAACAGCCTCGGAAATAGAACAGAAAACAATAGAACAGGACAGAACAGAAGACAATAGAATAGAACAGAACAGAATAGAACACAATTTAAAAAAGAACAAAACATAATAGAATGGAATACAATAGAACAGGACAAAACACAATAGAATGGAATAGAATAGAACACAATATAATAGAGCAGAACAGAATTGAACATAATAGAATAGAATAGAATAGAAAAGAACACAATAGAATAGAATAGAACACAATAGAACATAACACAATATAATAGAATAGAACAAAACACAATAGAATAGAAGAGAACACAATAGAATAGAACAGAAAAGAATAGAATCTTTGACACTGGAGCCTTCATTGGTCCTTCTGAGCAACCAAAAAAAAAAAAAAAAGTCCACGTATCAGTTTCAATTCTGTATCATATTTGATACATTGGAGCTCAAAGCTAAAATATTATTATTATTGAACCAAAAAGAGCATAATATAACACAAACATGTCTAACAAATTGATATTTCTTTTTGCTCATTGCCAAAGTTCTGCCTCATTCATGACAGTCTTTTAGTTTTACTGGAAAGGCCCCCGGTGAACAAAGTCCTCCCCCCTGGTGGATTATCAATGTATCACATGTATCTAATTGTAAACATCAGGTTTTTTAAAGAATAAAATATAGGGCTTCAAAACTGACGTATCAAATATGATACATTTGGCGTTATAGGGTTAAACATTTCAGTTCAGTAGATGTGTTGGGTTTGGTCACTGTTGGCTCTTTGGGTTTTTTTTAGTTAATAGTGACTTTGACTAACTCCTCAAATACATACCAACATGTAAATATTATTCTAAAGTCATAGTTTATAATAAAATATGTAGAACGATTAAAGAGGGCAGGTGTAAGTGTGGAGGAAAAACACAAGTCCAAAGGTAACGAAGCAGAAAAAGGAGTGTCAGTGGACTGTCAGGAGCTGCTGTGTGGTTGTACTTCTGTTTGCACACCTTCATTTTATGCACATGCAGTAAGCGTTGGCGTAAGACAGCAGTGTGTGTGTGTGTGTGTGTGTGGACGTCGACATCAGCCTTTTGTGTTTGTGTGGAACTGGGCATGATTCATGTTCGCTGTCTTCCATGGCTATAATGGGCCAGGCTGGTAACCTGCTGGCAGCCTGACGTTTGACAGAAAACAATGCATATTCATCTTTGTGCTCTGGCTCACACTCAGGCGGGGCGGCCCCCCCGTGGCGCTGCTGCCACCGAACCGTATGGACCATTAGTCAAGGCCACAGCCTTCACCTTTAAAGGGCTCTGGGACGCCTTTTTCCTCTGTCCCCGTACAGAAGTTTTATTCTTTAAGCCCAGACTTTATTCCTAGTATTTAATAATGTACGTGATTTACTTTTGCTCTGTTCATTTTATTGGTATCATGTCACTGGGTCTATATTTCTTCTGTGATCGGGACTATTGTAATGGATTGGCGGAGTGATCAAAAAAAAAAAAAAAAGGAGGGAGGATGTTATATGACAGGGAAGTTTTGTTGTGTTGTATCCAGGGGAATGGATGAAGAATACAGTTTTTCCTTCCTGTGGAGTTATTCCCTCTCCGTGTTGCTTTTTCTACCTACGACCTCCTAAAAGTGAGTAATACTGTAGCGGGGCTCTTCTTACCTTCAAGTTAAAACAGGCAAGAAAGAATAACGAACTTCCTTTTAAAGGGTTTTTTTTCTTTTCTTTTAGTCCTTTAAACCGCAGTGAAATTATTTACAGTGCAGAACTGAAAATACACACCACAAAAAAAAAAAGGAAAACCACAAAAACTCATATACATACATACAATCACCAGTCATATACATAAGCACCAGGCCATTAAAGCCCTTAAAGCCAAAAAATGTATAATAAATGTATAATAAAATAAAATGTAATATAAAGGAAAAGCCCCTCCTACTGGGCGTGACACACAATTATTGCAAAGTTCTAATTTGGTCTAAAAACAGATGCAGATATTAGAAAAGGAAAAAAAAAAACACAAGGGGAAAATACTCCCTTTATGGCCTCCTCTAAAGAGGTACTCCAAAATATCTTCTACATCAGAGAAAAACACATAATTGTGGTAAACAGTCATTTAATTAGTCATGTGACCTTTTTCATGCCCAGCATTCCTTTATTAAGGGACGCGGGTAGCTCCGCCTCTGGTTGGCCAACTCAGCGTCACAAACACTTAAACCAACAACTGTTCCAATAACTTAAGTATCGTATGTGACGTTTTTTGTTTTTTTTTAGCTCCATTGAGAAGACGCTGTGTCGACTTCGTTATCAAATTTGTTGCCTTCGTCATCTTTAGTGTCTCTCACAAATCCACTGGTCAGGTTCATGTTAAATTTTGGACGTAGCTTAACTTGGGACAGTGTCTACAAAGTGTGAGCACAGTTTTGAGATACTTAGATTTTATGAAATACTTATGATTTGTCATTATAATAGTTCATACTTTGATGCTCATAATGGAAATGCTAATAGTTATCAAAAGTCAACAACATTTCTATACTGGTTGTTGTTTCCCCACTAGTGGGGGTTGACCGGGCAGTGACACATTTGCATTTGTTGATTTGTCACAGGTTTGTACATCTTCCTGACACAACCCTCTGTATTGATCTGGGCTTGGGACCAGAACAATGACACACTGCCCCCTTGTGGCTACAGGTAGAGGGATGCATAGCATAAAAGGCCTTACCCAAGGGCCCACCTGAGGATCAAACTAGCCATCTTCCGCACAAAAGCCAGTGACGTAAACCACTAACTATCCAGTCATATGAAATGCTTAGACATATGAATATAGTTACTATTGACCACTGATAGGAAGTCATATATGGCTTTGGCTGAATTAGTTAAGTTCTCTGCAGTGGAAGCCCCGCCCACTTCTATCGACCGATCTGCATCCGTATCACAGGACTCCACACAGAACCTGGTGAGATACGGGGACATGGATCCTATTTTTGATTTTTATAAATACAGTGGACCCCCGCCATACAACATTAATCCGTTCCGGAGTTGAGACTATAAGGCGAAATTATGGGATAGTGGACAATAGAAACCTATGGTAATTAGGTAATGCATGCAAAATCCCAGGTATATTAAAAATAAATAACACAATAGTATAGTAAGTACTACTTATACTGTACTTCTTTATTATCTCCAGCTTCGTTTCCATAGTTACCATTTTTTAACTTCTCTCTTTATCATTATTCAAAATTTTGGGACCCATGGCTACACGTCTATGTAACGCACACTAGATCTAGAACTGAGCGAGCGATAAATAACAAGAGAGAGAGGCAGCATCTTTCTGGGGCATTGTGGGAGGGGTTTCAGCCAATAGGATATCGGCATCTTAGTGACGCCGACAGTCGTACACACGCACACCGACCGCCAAGTTTGAATTTTTGGGACGAAAAAAACTCCATATCCCACGTCGTAACATGACAAAAACGTAAGGTGGGGACATAATAACCCGGGGGTCCAGTGTGCTCATGTTTGTGACCAAAGACAAACAACAATAACCTCAAGAATAAAATGAACACATATGGACAGAACTATGATTTAACTGTTAATACACTCAACACTTTGACAGTTTCCATCTGGTTTAAAGCCAGTGGAGACGGATTCTGTGCGCTTACTATACTTTTATTTATTTTATTATTATTATTTTTGCTATCCCGAAACTCAGCCGTTTGTCTTTTTTTTTTTTTTGTACATTTATTTATACATTTTATCCAGTATATCTTCCAAGTCCAGTGTGCAGCGATGCGTGTTACATGTTAGAAGTGTTACATAACACAACAGATGTCTTATGGTGCATTACAGAGCCCACTGTGGACAGCGTTGCGTTCAATGTAATTTTACTACATTTTTTTTTTACTATGTCATGCTTAAATGTTGTGCCTTTTGAGCTTGATTCAAATGTTTGGGTTTTTTTTTTATTATTTATTATTTCTGTGTAAAGTGATACTTAACTGCGATAATAGACACGCGTTCTATTGTGCTGTAAATCAGTGTGTCGGTGTTTGGATCGAAGTGCTTCTATTATTTAGAGAAACATGTTGAGAATTCTCCTGCGATCTGATGAGAAAACCAGAGAAGAAGAACGCGCTGAAATGACCGTTCAACATGAATCACACAAAAACACGACAACATAGTCACCAGTAAAGCATCTGATCATTTTTCCTATAATACAGCTGACAGGAGTATAAAAAAAGAGACGACATAATTATGAACAGAGTCTGACTTATTCATCTATGGTCGATTTTGGAGCGACTGATGAAAATTGAAAGGAGCAACATGCACAGTATGTTCCCATAAAAAATAAATCAACAGTTCTGTTGAAAGATTTTGCCTAATGGGAGGAATGCTCAACATCTAGGACTGATGGTACTCTTCATCTTTAGGATGAAATGTGAGGGTATGTATTTATATCCATCATACATATAAAGCCAGTCTGTGTAAATCAGGTCTTAAAGCAGTGATATTTAGCTTTTTTTAAAAATAGAATTATACATTTTAAAACATTTCCCCGTGTTCTACATAAACTGTAAATGTTCTGCTTGGGTCTGAATTCTTCATTAATTCAACTCCACGGGTTCATCTTCAACACTATTTCTCAGTAATGACACCAGAAAGGTCATTTTGAGCACTGGCCCTTTAAATGCACATGAGCCACTTCAGGCCCCGCCCCCTCCAGGTTATTGGCTGTACTCTGCTCTGTCCTATTCAACCAATAACTGAATATTTTAGGTAATCGGCTCCAAGTTTGTACATATTTTCAGTTTTTACAAAAACCACTGCTGCTGATGAACAATTATATCTACGTCCCTTAGGGGTCATCCATTTTTTTTCAACATTTTCAAGAGCGTACAAACCGTACTCCTTCAGAACCACCCCCACCCCCACAAGAGTAAATAAAATGTTGACAATATTGGCCCAATCCCAACCCACTCCTTATCCCCTAACCCTTCTCCTTAACCCTCCATTTGCGCGTTAACGCAGATGCCGCCATCCGATTATCTCTGAGGGGAAGTGTCTTATCAGACCCTTAAATATCGAGTCTGCGTCGGTGCAGACTTCTGATGGTTTGCAGCAGAAATCACGTCAATGGAACGGGCAATGGAAGAACAATCCTTCCAAAGTTCCATCTACTTCTTCCAATGATCTATCTTAGATCAAACGTACACCTTTATCTCCTTTCAGACTGACTTTAGGCTACATCTCAAACCAAATCATAGAACATATGAAAGATCACCAGCAAATGACACAAACTTACAGATGATCACATTCTAAAGGTGTTTTTTATCAAACGCACAAATGTTTGTGTGATAAATGAACGTCATCTACCTCATATTTAATGTTTGAACATATTATGTATCCTCTATGGATTCTACCCTTAACCTGTTGAACACATGACAACTGCAGCACAGCCAACGCGTCTGTCCATCTCCATGGTAACAGTTCCTTCCTGTTTCTGGTAAGGTAGCGAGGGCGTCCCACTCATTTGGTGTCACTTTTATGCCCGCCCCCTTAATCAGGAGTGCCCTCCAAAGTGGATCCTCCGTTTGGAGGGATACTCGTAGTGAAGTGAGTAGGGACTGGTTTCTTTTTGGGTCAAAATCTGCCGTTAATTGGCGAACTGCGGCAGCGCAGTTGATATGCACGCTAGCTAGAGATCCTGCCATCATAGGTTCAATCCCTCCCTTCTGCATGACTTTTTCCGAGACTTTATTTTTGTTTTGGGTATCGACATTTATTTAACATTTTGAAAGCGTACACCCTCATTAACCCCCCCCCAGGCATCCGCTCGTGAAAATGTTGAAAAAAATGGATGACCCCTTATATGTTATCTATGTTATGTCTTATAGCTGTTATAGTTTTCTTTTTAATCATTAAATTGTTACTTATTTATGATTCGTTATCATTTCCTTCTCATTTGCCTTGTTTTGTTATTGTTTGTCATTTCAAGTATTTCAGTTATATTGTAATTATTATTTGTTATACTTTATGGTGGGCCTGTATAAGACTAATAGGGTTTTCCCTTCTCCTGCAGTGTTTTTTATTTAATTTACTTCACTTTTGTACTTTGTATTTCGTGTGAAAATAAATAAATAAATAAAAATGTACAAATGTTGTAACTAGTTGTAGATGTAACAACTAAGAAGGAATTAAATCAGATTGTAGAAATCCACTTGATTTTGACCAAAATGAAGAGCAGCAGCTGGAGGTTCAGATTTAAACTTTATGAACTATTAGGGTCCAAATATGCAAATAAATGAACCAGATTAATTAAAAAAAAGTGAGTGTAATAAATATGAGCCTTTAAGATACCATATGATGTATTTTCAGTTTTAATCCTAATCACATTCAGGCTGCAAAAAAAAAAAAAAAAAGTTCTGGTTTTATTCCACTCTACTTAACACTGATCTTTTTTTATTTATTTTTTAGGTTTTGTGTACATGATTCATGTCACATACTTTGACCACAATGATATTTATTTTCTCTTGTAAAATCTGAAGTTAAAGAACTGGATGATAATAGACTGGAATTTTATGTATTATCTAGTCATTTACTTCAGGCAACTCTATAATTAAACATATAAAACTTAAAATAATTTAAAAAAAAAACAACATGAAATACACAATTGAAATGAAAGTAAATTAAAGCACTAATATAATTTCAAACTCTGATGATGAGGTATAATCATATCTTATAATATTGTTTAATTGCATATTGTTCCTGAACCAGAAAAAGAAGGAAAAAAGAAATTAGTTTTATGTCGTGATGTCAAATGCTTATTGTTAAACCAAGATGTTTTTCTTGCCAAGACGTTCAAATAGGATTTACTAAGAGTACTTTATCAAATTAATGATTTAAATGGTTATTTTAAATGTTTTTTCATGAATAATGTTAAAATATTAAATTTTTGCTCAAATATAATCACTAATACTTGCAGCATAACTTTCATGAAGAGAAATTGGAAGCCATAAGGGGGGGGGGGGGGGGCATATAGCAGTGGAGGAGGTCCAAAGTTTTGTGTAAGATCCGCGTAGAAGAGGTGTAGAAGGAGTCGAACATCGAAAGCACGTTAAGTTTCACTTCAGGGTTAGTTCCGTTACAGTCAGTGTTGAATCTGAATGAACGGTCGCTCAATGAACATATTCAAATTCATATTTTGGTCGAACATGAACTGAACTCACTGTTTTTCTGCCTGATGAACAAACTCTGAACCAGTTCATTCTGTGTCTGTGAACATGTTCTGTCTGTTTAACTTTGTTCCATAGCTGTTAAAGTTCTTTAGGCTAAACCCACCGTAAACAGCCTTAATATTTAGTGTAAAACATTCAATCTGACAATAACAATAACCACCAGCGTCACATCAGTGCATCATCGGAACAAGACAAAACCATAAAAGCACCATGGAGTCGACTGGAGGAGACGAGGTCTGAGAGGAAGGAGGAACCTGACAATAAATACTACTGTGGTTTTATATGAGCTTTGGAAATGAGATGAAAAATAATATAAAAAACATAAGAAGAAAAAAAAGAAATATGAATTATGAACAAACTGTTAACTATAAACAATTATAACCTATGAACAAACTATGAACTATAAACAATTATAAACTATGAACAAACTATGAACTATAAACAATGATAAACTATGAACAAACTATTAACTATAAACAATTATAAACTATGAACAAACTATTAACTATAGACAATTATAAACTATGAACTATAAACAATTATAAATGAACAAACTATTAACTATAAACAATTATAAACTATGAACAAACTATGAACTATAAACAATGATAAACTATGAACAAACTATGAACTATAAACAATTATAACCTATGAACAAACTATGAACTATAAACAATTATAAACTATGAAGGAACTAGTTCATCTTGAAATTTGTGAATGAACTTTCCTAACACTGGTTGTAGACCACACTAAAAACACATAACTGTTACCACTACCCCCCCACCACCACCACCACACTATATAAATAAAATTTGATTGATTGGTAAATCAATGCTGTAGAACATGACGGTGTTTCCACAGTAACTACAGATCCAAATGGATGACGTCAGTAAATGTGGGTGTTTATTTGTTAAAGGAGGAAAACATGTTTCTGTTTGCCTTTGTTTCAGTTTATAGTCTTACATCTGTCACACCTTACTTCTTCCACCACAGAAACCTTTTTTTTAGTTAGTTAGATATTTTTAAAAAATAAAATCTGGTAAATTTTATTTTATTTCCGTAGTATTGTCCAACAGTCGAACTTATGTGGTAATTTTCAGACATTTTGCTGCAGCATTTTTAAATTGAATTAAAAAGTTAATAAATACTGATTTCAGAAACAAAATGAGTTAATTGTTCTAGAAGCCTGAGTCAGAACGTTAATTCCAGACACTTTTATTTTATTTTATTGGGATCGGTGTTTTAACTGGAGCAGGTTGGAGGAAGAAAGTAAAACATTCAAGCTAATTCCCATGACACATGCACACACACACACACACACACACACATAGATACATACACACACACACACACACATAGATACATACACACACACACACACACACACATACATAGATACACACACACACACACACACACACACATACATAGATACATACACACACACACACACACACACACACACATAGATACATACACGCACACACACACACATAGAAACAGACACGCACCCACCC
>JAPSES010073545.1:0-10868 GCA_029822895.1 Maxillicosta whitleyi
TTCAGTTTCATTTGCACTTGTGCGGGCGGCGGTCCGCACCGCTCCTTACCCCCATAGTATTAGAAGTAGGACGTAAACTTGCCCCGCCCTGGGGAGTTGGCACAAATATGTCAGTAGTTTGTCACCAACTAACACAGTGGCTCTTTCAACACATCCTCTCCTCCACAGTTCTGCTGGTATTCTCCATCTGGGTACATGGCCATCGGCACCCAGAAAACGGACAGAAACGTACGTGGAGGACGGACGGAACAGCACGTCTTCCGTCACCGTGGTTTATTTAGTTCAATCTCCACACTGCTGACATTACTCCTCTGTACCTCCTGCACTGAACTGGGAATGTCACCAGAATGGAAGTGGGATCTAGGGGGGGTTGTATTTGACTACTTTCACCAGTAAGAGTACAAGTACTCAGGCTGAGTATTGTACCGATACCTGATACTAGTATTGGGTATGGGTGCATCCGTAGTTCTAATTATTCCAAACACGAAAGCTATTTAAGTTTCTTTCTCTCACAACATCAAGTCTCTCTCTGGTGAACACTTGTCACATTTTTGCTTATTTACCCCTTTGAACTTTGAGGAAATGTTAAAACAAGGATAAAAACAGTGAGGTGAAGCCGAGAGGATGAAAAAAGAAGATATTTTAGCCCTGAGTGAGCAGAGCTTGTAAGTCCCCTGTGTCAGTGTATTGGCTCTGACCTGCTTCTTCTTTTGTTCAACATCTTCCCCATTCTGCAAGTGTTTAAAGCCAACCCTTCTGAGACCCTTTTGTCATTATTATGTAAATGAGAGTATTCCACAGTATCTTTGTTGTAAATAAATTGCATAGTAATTAGGAGCGTGATTTATTTGCACAAAGGACTTAGCAAACTGACCAGGAGGAGATGTAAAAAGAGAGAGGGAAATGATGCACATAGTGGAGCTGTAAATTCCCTGTGAGACCAGAGGGTGTGAGCGAGGTGGAGGGAAAGGCTGTGCATTTCAAGTGTTCTGTTGTAGCAGCAGCTGAACACAGACATTTTCATCTGAACATCATGTCCACATTTTCATTACACAGCAAATCCAATTGGATTCTCCACTATCACCTGCATTTTACAACAAAATTTCCTCCTCAGACCGAACATAATTATTATCCTACATATTATTTTTTAATTTTGCCAGCTGATACGGCTGACCTTCACACCAGCGTGTGGACTTCATTTATGGTCTGTTTGCACAGTCTTTAGTACATAATATAAAGGACATTGGCTGCAAACATGCTGTGTACACAGTATCATTGCCAGTATTTACCTTTTCTCTTGTGTCATTTAATAAATGTTCTTTTATGACCTTCATTTTCTGTTGTTTCGATAACATATTAACATGTCCAACCGTGCCTTCTGAAGATCAGTTTACACCAAAGACTCACAGGCTAAACACTTCTTACAAAGTGTCAGTCTGTAACATTCTGTAAACCTGCCAGTTTACACCGAGCTACGCAGAGCAGATGTGTAAGATGTAAGATAATATGACTGTCTGCGCTTCTGTTCATAACTAAAAATACAATGTGCAGCTTCTTCAAATAAGACCGATTATTGACAGTGACAAAGAAACTATGAGAAGGTCAAGAATTTCTCAAATGTTTTCCTTTAGCAGTTCCATAGAAGACCTGGTGTCACTTTGAATAGGCAAAAAAAAGACAAACTAGGCAAGATTTCACCAGGGGAAGGAATGATGATGACAGGTGAGGTCCAGCCTATAAATACTCTGTCTAACACTACATTCTAAAAGCAGACTGGGGGGTTAAGGGACAGCTGACACCATCAGCCAACCAGAGGCCTGCTGAGACAGACCACTTCACACCTTTCCCCTCCTCCTATAGTATCTTCACGTGGTTTCATCATCTTTTTAAAATCATTTTAATATAATGTACATGAAGAACTACAGAGACGGTATCACAATAATAATAACACAAATTATACAACAAAGCTGTTAAACCTCAAAAAGAAAGAAAAAAACACCAAGACAAATAATCTTTTCTTGTCCTCTTTCCAACGCTCAGGACTGATTAAAAGTTGATATAATGCACACCATCAACACATCTGTCCATCAAAAGGACATCAGACAGCAGGACACTTGTGGACAGTAGAGAAAAAGGGATTCCATTGTTGCTAAAAACAAATTAATTCGTCCATGAATAGGAAACGTAACCTTTTCCAGCTTTAAGAAGGAAAGTAAGTCATGTCCCCAGTTTGATCTTTGGTCTGGTCTGTCACACAGTAACATGTACAGTCTCATACAGGAGCTATGATGGGTCCTGCTCTTCAGGTACGAAGCTCCACCTGAACAATGTCCATCCAATGGTGACAATTTTCAGAGCCAATACACATGATTAGATATGAAGAAAATGTAAAAGTACAGATGAATTTGAATACATTTTGAGTTCTGCGTAAAGGGAAGGGGAGATGAACATAAAACTTTATGCTTCTGCCTATTGTTCAAACATGTTAACACGCTCTGCACATACTGTGAATGTTAAACATGTTTGGAAAAAAAAAAATTTATTAATCCAGGAGATGAATAAAGATCCAATAATCAACTTTTGTCTTAAAGGCCAATAATCTACCAAGCCTTAACTAAACCTAGATCTGAATGGAGTCGTAGGACTTCAGCTGTTTCCACACACACTTGATCACCAGGGTCAGTGTGAACGGTGCAGGACGACCCAGCGGTGTTTTACCCAGTGACACACACCACTGTTACAGTGTCTACAGTCATACTCTGGGTTTTTTGTTCTGCTAAAGGCCTAAACTGTCAACACCAGAATATCTCTGTCGAATCTTTACTTTTCAACTTAATATGCATATAATTACGAAGCACGTCGGTCCTCACTTGTTGATGGTATTGGTTAAATTGGCATATGAAGGAGGATAAGCTCTTCTTAATCACATCACTGTCTCCTTGAATTATAATTTGCGTGAACGGTCGGTTAATCTAGAGGGAAATTGAATTCGACCAGTGCTGTCTCTCTTGGGAAATTTCCAACCTTTCAAAGTCCAGGTCTTTTCTTTGATTAGAAGGCCAGTGCTTGTTTTTTCCTGGTTAATTGATGTATTTTTAGGTTGTGAAGATGACTGCGTATGGATTAAACATATCCCAAATCATCTCATCCATACTGTTCCTAATGAGCCCAGAATGAATTTGTTACATGATATTGAGACGTTAAATATTCTTACAACAATGGCTATGGAGTAGTGACCATTTGTTGTGGTCTAGAGGACATATTCTAACAAGACCAAAGCCTGTTTACATCCCTTTGGTTGATTCACACTGCATCACCTGTCAACTCAGTTATGTTGAACCACATGGTTGTAACCTAGAGAGTCCTCCTCTTAAGTGGCATGTTTGGGAAGATTGTCATTATTTATGGCCAGAAGAGCCACTCAGCTATCGATATTTTGACATTTACTCTGCTGTCGGGTATTGACGGGCAGACCTCAGTGGAACTGGATGGTAATGGGCAGCGATAACCTTTGAGATACAAGCTGGCAAATACATAGAACCAGCACAAAGAAAATAGGTGGGAACACTTATCTCCATTTAGTTTGCACTGCCTTTGATATTTTGTCAGCTCTGTGTGGCTTGTCAGATTGTTTGGTACAGTAAACACAGATGTGTTTCATCCTGCATTATGCTTGAACCTAAAGGTTACGTCTGCTCATATAGACCTGTGTCTGTTTTCTCTGTGTATCCAACAAGCCAGGAACACACACATGCTTTTTAAGACCACCGTTTTCATCCAGTCATATCCTCTGTCACACTTTACTCTGTTTTCTTTCTCCTCTCTTCTCTCATCTGTCTACCACATGCACCAAAACAGGCACAAACTGCAAAGAAATGTCAATATGCAGATGTTTGTTCACACAGTTGATATTCTAACACTTAAAGTGACCTTCAGGGTCTGAGTTTCCATTTATGATTAGAAATGAAGGAGTCCTGTCACTCTGAGTACATGTTCAGGGCTTTGGTTTTCTGTCAAACACATAGAATACCAACCAGCTTCTGCAGTTGGACCGCAGATGTTCACACAGATAATTTTAAAGGCAATACTTTCTCCCATGTACATAAATCACAGTGAAATAAATGTTGTTTGTGTTGTGGGTGTGTAGACCCACCCCAGGAGATAACCAGAGGTTATCACATCTCATCATCCTGTCATCCATTCCATCCTTCAGATGGGAACGGCAGTGTTTTTATGTGTGAATGACACAGCCTGTGTGTCTGTGTGTGTTTGGCAGACCACCAGGACGTACTGTGTCAGTAGTCGCATCAGACAGACAAGGTTATGCCTGGACCCTGATGGTCCAGTGTGTCATGGACTTATCACTCATTAACAAATCCTGCAGTTGATGAGACTCACTCATGCACCAGGGAAGGACATGCACATCTATGACAGTATATATTGGAAACACACATGGTTTATAGCACTTTTATGCATAGTTTAACCTCAAAAGAATAAGGCCAACATATTTTGATTTCTCTAAGGTACTACTGATACTTATGTAGATTTTTTTCACTTGTAATTTGCCTTAAATCTGAATTTTTTTTTTAATCTAAAAACTGTTGTAATCATAATGTTATAATTTGCTGTAGTCTGTGGAATTTCTTTGTGAAAAACACATTGTTGTTCATTGCACAGGCAAATATATTCAAATTACTTTACAGAGGCATAAGATTAAATATAAGAAAACATTGGAACTGCATTGTATTTTGGAGTACAAATCGAAAATATACAATAACCTTGTATTAATTATTCACTATATGATTGTTTCCGGTGTAAAAACAGAACTACAGTTTTCAAAACACTATTTGAATCTTCTCGCATTCCCACCCCTCCCTGTTGATCCCTTATACCCTCAGGAGAAGCTTGGAAGTGTCTAAATGTCTTGAACCAAACATGGTCATTCAAGTCAGACCGTCATAAAGCGAACCCCAACACAATCCTCATCATGTCAGAGGTGTTTACGAGATCATGAGATATATCGATTCACTGACAGAGGTGGGATTGGAGTTCTGGCAGCACTGCAGAGCTATCGAGCCTGAGTGATACTGTGAATTTTGAGAAGGTAAATATTGATCTGAAATTACCTTTGACCCAGTGCTGTTAATTAGATACAAGAGGAATGGGGCCAACAGGGTGTTATTCAGAAACCTTAACTTTGACCCAATAATGGCATCTACATTATTTTTAACTGTAGATCAACAATCTTTTCACTTTAATCCTTTGATGAGGCCATCTAAAAGTTCTTTTAGGAACAACTGGAAAGAGGGGATGTGTGACCGAGGAGTTCCAGTCAGGTGTTTGGCCAGCTTTGAGCATCCAGAAGGTCTCAGATAAATGTGTGCCCTCTTCAACCTTGAAGTCCAGCCAAGTTGAATCAGTGAAATGAGTGGCTACTAGTCCCAAAGCTAAGAACTACATGAATTAACCATGGGCCTCAGAGGACGGGAAGGAGGAGGAGGAGGAGGAAGGCACATGGAAGGTGGAATGGAGGAAAAAAAAGGAAAAATGTCCCGCAGAAGAGAAAGGAAAGGAGGATGACGAAGTGACAGGAGGGAGCAGATGTCAGAGTTGCTCTACGTCGTCATGGCCAAGTGTTTCCCTAGTCATGACTGTAGGTCTCTACTTTCTGGCAGAGTCCAAGGTGAATGGCTCTGGGCAAGGATGTGTGCGTTTGCATTTATGTGCTTGTGAGTGTGCTGCTGAAAAGCCCCTAAGCAGGTGCTGGCAGGGCAGCGTAAAGCCGACGAGGCGAGGGAGTGAGTGATGCCCCAGGTCCACAGCTGTCAGCCAGGCTAATGGAGGGCGCCACACTTGGCCACCCACTGACTGACAGGTGCCAACCGGGGCCTTCATCATGCAGGCACCACGTCGGCAGTGCCAGCTCGCTTACGGCACTAAGGGGCGATGACACCAAGATCGCTCAGTCGGGTAATGCTGACACACATGGGCCATGCACACCCTTCTGAAGCTGTCACTCAGGGAGGAGCGGAGGCCGCGAGATTAGATAGTCTTATAAGTATCCTGAGTCATGAAGCATAGACAAGAGGGTCAAGTTGCTGCTTTGAAACAGGAGTCATTTTCACAGAGGCAGAATGACTTCTGACCTTTACTGGCACAAGACATGAGAAGATTGAAGTGCAGAACATTATTTTGGTGTGTGAAGGCACTGTCCTCCGTTGGACTGTAGACCCTCTGACCTCTCACAAAGATGAACCGGTCCACTCAGAGTCTGAGTTGCTGCCCATCATCTCTTTATGTGGGGCAGAGACATTCCTATTTTTCATGTATCTGAAAATTCTGAACAAACAACTCCTCGTAGCATCCTCCTCCTCTGTTGATCTTATTGACATTCCTTTGTTTTGTCCTGTCCAAGGATTTCTTTGAGTTTTTCATCACTCTGGTTGAGAAATAAAGGTTTACAGTTAGTCATGTTCTACAGCTTGTAGTGCCCCTTAAGGAAAATGTGTGATTTTTTTTTATATTTAGCTGTATAAATAAAACCAACTTAACTAGAGTCTAATCTTAGATACATTAGACCAAGTCAGCCAGTAAGATTCCTCTGCTGTCTGAATGTGTCGAAGCATGTGTTTGATAGTATAGACATCTGTTTCTTACAGTAAGTCTTGTAAATTTGTCTTGTAGCACTTAATCTGTCATTTTAAAGCATTACCTCAGTACTTGTGCTATTTCAAAAGTCTCTTTTATTGCTTTCAACAAACCTGGGTCACCCTGTGTATAAGAAAGGAAACACTGCTCTGAGCCTGTGAGACTCTGTATTGTCCAGTTAAACATCTAGAAGAGGAGCTAGACAAACACAAAAAAACTGTTTATCTCCTAACGTACTATTTACATTTTTGGTCCTTAGCACCACAAGAGATTGTTTTGGAAAAATAGAAAGAAACATTGTGAGTTTACAGTAAAAGCGAGCTTCTAACTCACTAGTCTGTTTTCCATCAGGTTCATGTGTAAAACTTTACTAATATTTACTAAATGTGTTAAAAACATTAGTGTATAATGTCAGTTTTTCCATTAAATCCTAAATGTGCTGATTAGTTTATTTATTCTGGTAGATGACAGTAGAAGTCATTCCATAAACATGAACATAAATATGGTGTTTATTTACAGATAGATTCATTATTATTCTATAGTACCCTCTATTTGGTACTAAATTATTCCATTATTCAGGTTCCTGGTGTGTCCACACATACCACACCATGTTTCTGTTCAAACTCTTATTCTCTTGTTCTAACATTTGTCCACATCCAGGTTTTTTTTTTAGTCACATGACTCTGTTTGTGTAAAAAAGGTCTTTTCATTGTAGTTTTGTGTAATATAACAATTTAACAACGACTGAAAAAACACCTCTTACCAGCACAAAAACTGGTGAAATTGTGTTTTTTCCATTTGGTAAATTTTTATATTTATTTGAGGGTCAGTGAAAAGAGACTAGTGTGAGACAATAATTTAAAAGCGGAGGAAGACAAAAGGGGGAGAGAAAATATCAACGATGAGCAGAAAGATGGTAAATGATGGAGAATTCTGAATGAATGAAGAGCAAAGATGGAAAATGTTGTGGGTGGGTCAGACTAGTAAAGGCACTGACGAAGAGTATAAGGACCATCACCGGGTGATAAAGAATAGATCTCAGCCATGGCGGATGAAAGGATGGGGGGGGTGGGGGATGGCTGTCCCCCAGTTGTCACCTTATCTACCTCCATGTATCAGGTTCCTGGCAAGAGAGAGCACAACTGACAGAATGGGACCAACCCAGCCAAGCAGGCTGATGAGCGCCCGTCTTCTAATTGAATAAGTGAGGCTAAAGAGGTCATGGCCAGTCTTACCTGGACCAGACCAGGCCAGGCCAAGTGTCACGTTGAGCTAATATCTCATCAAGTAATGCTTCACTAGAACAAAGAAAGAAGAAGAAACCTCCACCATCCATGTAAGCTTCTATAGGAGATGGAAAAATCCTGCAAGGGCAGAAGAGTGTGTTGCACTGTACATGGAAATGTGAGCAGACGTGAGTCCATGTGGGTAGAACTCAGAGTCAGAAGCAAGTGAGCAAGCAAAAGAGATTTTCAAGTCAGACTCAGGTTCTGCCGTTTTTCTCGTTTGGACTTTTAGCTTGTGCATTCGAACAATTTGAAAAGTGCAACCATTTACAAATGTAATCACATGACCTCACTATCGTTATCAAATAAAAATAAGTAGGAACAGTCGTTATTTGTTACTAAAGTTTAGCTCTGTCATGTTTTGACCGGGTAGGTCCCATATGTGCATTTTTATCCAGTTGGAGTCTGTCAGACAAAACAATAATAAAAAACATTAGAAGAAGCAGGGGGGGTGCAAGCACAGGACGGTAAACGTAAAGAAGCTATGTAAACTCTGACGTATAACACAGACACAGAGCCCCGCCCCCTCAGTTTACGGATTGACATCCATCATGTAATGGAGATATGACCCAAGTAATGATGTCAGATGTATGATCTGTTACAGATGGACACAGTTATAGATGATTGTCTGTTTTTGTTTGTTTTTAATGATGTCTGTCTTCATTATATATTTTTTATTTCTGATATTCATGGTGAATGAGTGTTGTACAGATGTTGCTGTTTTAGGTCGTGTTTCTGTTTCCTGCCTATGGACTGCAGATGAAAATACTTATTTTTTACTAATTCTGTCATATTTACATGGGTCTTCCTTCTTTATACAGAAATGTTCATGTATATACATGGTCCATTGAAATAAATATCTCTCAGGAAAAGTAGTAAGTTTTAGATGTTTAATTGCTCAAATGTTGTCCATTATATTACAGTTTAAAGTTCATGGAAGTCATTTTTTAATGAAGCTACTGCATCCTCAGATCTACATCTATTAAATGAAACCTATATGGAGGGTGATCTAAATGATATCAACTTCCAATTATGATGTTCTAGAAATGTGTCATTATAAGTTGGAAGTGTATACTGAATATAAGAGGAGAACTAAAAGGAGGAATGGTCCATTGCTGACTTAGCAGATTTAATGTTTAAAATTGTCTTAAGTAAATCCACTGGGGAGGCGGTCAGACAGGAATGCACAAAGACAGAATCCATATGGCAGGACCCAGGGGTGAGACAGAGGGACAGAGAGAGAGAAAGACACTTAACGGGAAGAGGAGTGAAACTGATGGCTGCTCCCTGGAGGGGGCGGGGCTGAGTGGAATAAAAATGGGCCAAGTGGAGCAGGAGCGCTGGCACATTCCATCTTAGCTTTGCTCTCAGCCTCTAATTGCTCAGATCAAATGCCTCTGCGTATATCCAGGGAACGTGTGAATGCCTGTAGCAGTCATTGACACTGTAATAACTGTTTAATTGCTCTGGACCCAAGAATTCATGAAGACATCAAACCGTTCACCTCCTAATGGCTTCTTCTTTTGTCAGGGATCAAGCCCCCTCCCATAGCAGCATGACATAGATGCCCTCCCACTGGCATCCTCATCATCTTCTGTCCAGTAGATTAATGATGACCCCATCCAACCTCAGGATGCTGATGTCTTTTTGGAGGCTGATGGGGTTTTCCAAGGGTCAGAGCTTGTGTTGAGAAGTTAAAAACACATGGTAGAAGTGATAAGATTGGATACAAACTCCAGATGAGTAGATCAAACATGTCTCCTGATGGGGTTGTAACTGAATAAATACTGTTTGAAGGGAAATTCTCTGAGCCCTGGGTGTTTGTTGGCTGGCTGGTCTTGGTGACAGTAGCCTTGGGGGGGGGGGGGGGGGTTACAGCGTATAGTCTGGAGAGGTACGGACCATTTTACCCAGCTCCACCCCTGTCATCATTATTCTACTGAAAGCAGCCGACCGTGGGCTCGTTAGCGCTAACGAGACACTATGAGTCTGCCTAGATGAGAAAGAAGCATGATGGGGGAGGATAGGAGAAAAAAAAGAGGGGATTGGTGCTTATTCACACCCCCACATTATGTTGCATCTCATTATGTGAAAGTCTGTCATAAACATTATCATGTGCCTTTGGTTGAGTTTTGGACACCTGTTGTTTGTTTTCTGTGCTTCATAGTCCATGGGCCTGGCCAGGTGCTGTTCAAGTTACCTCTTATAATTCTGTTTTAGTAAACAAAAGTGAGTTACTTAATGATTTACTATGATTCAAATAATGTATCAAACTATTCATGTATAAATGAACATTAGCTGATGAAGGAACTGACAGTAAATAACAGTTCATTTATGTCCAGTAAATATTTAATGTTCATGTTAGTAAATGACGTACTTGATATATTCTTTACATTAATTATTAACATTTGTATTATTATGAATAGTTCAGTAACTGTTACCACACCTCTGGCCAATTCTTTAGCAGTTATTGATTATTTCTGTAATCGATTAATCTATTTGATTATTTCTTCAGTTCAATGAAATGATTCAGTTATTTGGTGAAAAAATGAGAAACAGATGTGAAAAATTCCTGGTGAGAATCCTGCCTATATACCAAATTTCATAAAACTGGGGGGTTGAGGTTTAAAAATACCATTTATCTGAGATGGACTAACCTGTGTCTGAAAATAACACGCAACCAGCAAAAAGAACAACCAAAAACAGCAACAAATAAGTCAAATGACATGTACAAACAATAGCAGCAGTCTTCAGTGACATATAACGTAGTAACACGTTGCCAAAGTAGCTGTTTGATATATTCTTTTTATAGTTGGAACTAACAGAAGTTTGTGTTGAAACCAGGGCTGTGTGCCACTAAATGTCTATGAAACATAATAGTGCAACAGTGTTTAGCAGCAGTGAAATTAAGAAATAGAAAAAAAAAAAAAAATA
>JAPSES010073586.1:0-10868 GCA_029822895.1 Maxillicosta whitleyi
AAATTCCGAGAATAAAATTTAAATTTGATGTCGACTTTAATCTTTATGGGACATCAACTTTATTCTCAACATTTCCAGGTTTAATGTCGACATATCGAGTTTAAAGTCGACCCATCAAGATTAAAGTCGTCATCCAATTTCAGCTTTATTCTCGGAATTTCGACTTTAATGTCGACATGCTGACTTTAATCTCATCATATCAAAAAATAATTTCTTCTTCATGAATGGCCCTAATGCTCCGTTGTAAAACTTCTCCTTTATGATGTAAGTGGTATTTTAAAAAGGATAACAGTTCCATAAAATACAGATCTTTAACTAAAAACATGAGCCCACTTGATAAATGATGTGTGCAAATTTACTATTTCATGTTGATGTTTATTTTTTGATGCAAAATCAGGGGGGGAAAACTACATCACGGTAATCAGTTTAGTGTATTCCTCGTTTGTATAATGTCTGTACATAGTCATGGTCAGCACACGGTGAAGCCCCCTCTGGAGGTTTGACCCCACCCTACCACATTTGTTTCAGACAAGTAGTATTCATAGACATAGTCATTTTATACAATAATGACAGCCTCTGGTGTGCTCTTGAAATAGCTCCAATGACATAATGAGTGAATGTCAGGAAGGAAACCTGACATGAAGTGATGAATACACATAGAAAATAGCTTTTAAGAGTCTCCGACAACAATAGAGCCACATGAACCAACCCCATCACATCAGTGATGCGATAACAAAACAATAAGCGCCTACAGTCATTTTGCAGCCGATGACAGACAAAACATAATCACAGACCCTTTGTTCGTACTGCATTAAAGCATTATGTTTTGTCTCAGGTATCTGGTATATGCATATACACTATGACATGCTGCTTAATTCATTTCACTGTGTGTTCGTGCCAAAAATGATACAATCTGTCACGAGGCCAATATCTTTTCTTCATATGAAATCACATCCAGCTAAACGTCTAAAAATCTTTCCTTTGCTGAACACAAACACGTGAACTCCTGCGTCAAAAGGCTGTAATGCCGCCATTTTTGGCCTCCTGCCTCGATAAACAACATTTCCTGGGATCTCTACGCTAGACACTCTCTCTCTACCCCTAGTTCTTGTATTTTGTACTGTCTATGTATGCAGTGTTTATGCCATTTAGCAGCCATTAAAACTGTGTGCTGTGCATAAACACAGAGATCACACAAATCAGCGAGGCTCAGAATGAGAATTAAGTGCCTGTTGTGATAATGAGATGGTTTATTGCACTCCAGATGTATAAATATTGGGTTTCTGGTGAAGTAGAGATATGAGGTCAATGCACTGCAGTTCTCTAAAGTAAACAAACCAATTATACAGTTATGAGAATTCATACATTGACATTACCTAGAAAAATTCCAAAACGCAAAGCATTTAGAATTCTGGAAATCATAAAATATTTCTTTCCCTCTCTGCACAGTAGATAAACAATAACAACAATAAACAAACCATCCCAGTGTACTGTGGGTTTTACTGCATTGCATCCTGGCAGCTTTAATGTAATATGGGAAATCCTTGCACAATACATTGAGGTTAGTGAAACCAGGGGGTGGAAGTAAATAGGTTTTACTTCTTTTCACTCCCTTTTGGTCTACTAGGGGTGTATATTAAAAGTGAATTACTATATATATATATATATTTATGTATATTTGTATATTACATATAATGATGTGCATATAATGTGTGGATGTTATATTACACTGTACATAAATGCACAAGCTCGAAACAAACCAAACTAATCGAGGTTCAGATAGAGCGTTTGTTGAACGAATATCTGCATTATGTGTGTTTTGTGGTTCATGGGGATGTAAAATAGCTTCATTCTTTGATTCATGGTCATATCAATGTCTCACTTTCCTCATATTAACAGGGTTAAGACAGCAGGACGGACTGGACAAAGGGAACTGTGAGAAAGCTTCATTTGGACTCTACAGCCGCTGCTCAACTCAGAGAAACGGTACCAAATATGTCCAGTCTTGTTTACTTACAGAGGAGCCAGTACAAGGTTAAAGCCATGAATAATAAAGTTACACAAGCTTCAAAACACACTGTCACATTTGACACCTGATGATTTATTTAAGTGTTACAGTTCTTGGTCAATATGTCTGATACAAAATGCATGACTGGAGCAGAAAGTGTTTATCAACCAGGAATGTGGAAACTATACCTCTTCTTGGTCTTGTGCCATAATAGGACTATGACTATGCATTCACAGCTTTGCTTTTAAGATTGTAAAAATGTACACAGTTAAGATAAGTAAGTCGCAATGAGGGACCTGCTTTGTGTCATTTCCTTATCATGTTGGGAAAAATGAACAGATAGCCACCCGCATTTTGAGCCTGTATAATAAGTGTGTATTCAAAGAGCTACTTGAAGGATGTAAGTATTTAGACGTAAAGGGCAAACAGTGAAATTCAGATAACAATGACCTTGAAAACTCAAATAAAATCTGAAGCCTGGGTTTCTTGCCTTATGATCTTGTGAGAAAAACAAAAAAAAAAGCTTTGGTTAAAAGGTGATTTAACATCCAAACTATTCTATTATATTCTGTACAGTCATCAGGGACAGATCTATATAAAATGATTTTAAAATGTGTTTTATGTAGTCACTCATGTCATGATATTTTACACAGCATAACTTTACTTGACTGTGATTGTAATAATTTTAGTTTTTAAGAGCTTCACAGTTTTGCTCTGCTTTGAATATTGACAATGTTCCTGTTATTTATTAAGATATTCATAGAATGTGTACTTATACACACACACACACATATATATGTACTTTTTGTTATGAAATGATTGTGACAATGCGATTTATTCTTGATTCTTGTCTCAGTATGTAACCCTTGTACCTGTTGTACCAAAGGTGATTACTGATGTCTGTATAAATAGGGAAAAAAGAGGAATGTATTTGAAAATAAAATTATTACAACTTTATGGGTAACAGTGAGACTATTTTTGTTGATCCTTTGTTGAATTCATGTACATATTGTATATACATAGACTCTGTCCACTGCTGTCAACCCACACCACAATGCAAAAATGTCTTACCCCCCTTTGTCCACTATCCAAGTACATTTTTCTAGATATGACCCTGACTATTATTGTAAAAGTACAAATGAGCACTGTGAAGACAGCTTTTTCTTGTGTTGTCCTAAAGGATTTCTACATGATATTGATACAGACCTTAATATCTTAACGTCTCATGAGTGCTGACTGAAGATCAACGTGCCTATAATGGAAAGTGACGTCAGCTGCAGTGTGTGTCTAAGAGTAAGAGTGAAAACGAGAGGATAAAAACATTTATCAAAATTAAAAAAGACATGAGCCATGCAAACCTCCCCAGCTCAATTGCGCCATAAATATCACCACCACAGTTAACACCTGTTAAAACAAACTCATATTCATGGATTTTTGTTCCAAATATTTAGCTTACAGAAACAGATGTTCATTAATAAACTAGAGTCTAATGTTTCCTGAGGTGACAAAACGCAGGTTGTAAATTATATGCTGTACTGTTACATTCTGAAACGGTATCCAACTGTTTTTTTTTTTGTTTTTTTTTAATAACCAAAGCATCTTACATCCATCGTTTAGTTGTGTTTGGTTGTATGTAGCTTTAAATTAGCATCAGAAATATGCCTCCTTATAACTAATTCAAAGCACATTCTGTTTCTCTGTTACCTCTGTAGGAAACAGACTTCACTGGGAATAAAATGCAACACTATTAAAACAGGTCCTGCTAAAATTAGTCTGCAATTTTTAAAAACATAATGCTTCAATTCTTCTAATTGTTGTGTTACAAAAGCAAGGTTTTCTCTCTGGCTGATGCTAAACCATAATATAGGTTATTTAGTGACACAGAGGTCAGGGTAATGAACTGGAAAGGGTCTATAGTTCACTAAGAGCTGTGTTCGCAGTGGGCAATGGCCCAGACATCCTCCCTCCTGCAGCATCTCTGAACAGTGCGATAAGGATTCCATAATTAGGAAGACAGATAGGTATAGGATGGACCACAGATTGTAAAAACTAATGGACTCCCTTGGTTGACGTGCATTAACAGGCTTTCTGTAGTGGTGCAGTATGATGAAAACCTGCTTTCCTGCCTGACATTCTTACATTGAATCCATGTTTAGAGCTGAAATGTTTAGTTTTATCTAATACTGACTCAGACTCAGTAAGAGCATTATCATTAATAAATAACAACAACAACGAAGCTCTTAAAGAGTTGATGTTGTCAATCTGAAAAATAATTTATGCAAAGTGAAATCAACCCTGCAGCAACACCGTAAAATATTTAACGCACCAGCTAGGCTTGGATGCATTAAATTTTTATTCTCTGATTCACCCAACTTCTTCTCTTTTAGAAACTCATATCCATATTAAATACATGCGACTCCAAACAACCAGAACAGTGAAGAGAGAAATGTGTTTGACAGCATTTCAGTTGCCCTGGGCCTAAAATGGTCAATCTGAACTTTTTTTTTTTTTTTTAAGTTTGGCTAAAGATATATTGTGAGTGAGTCTTTTGGCCCATTCATCCAGATAACTTTCAAAATATAGCTGTCATTTACAATTTACTCCATGTTATAAAATTGCTAAAACAGTGTATTGTCCAGCTTCTCATACAGCCATGAGTGAAATCATCATAATGACACAATAAAGCCTATAAAGCACAACATCTCAGCTTTCAGAAACTGTTGGGGTTTTTGCAATCGCACAAACAATGAAAGAGTTACAGCCATCCAAACCGCATGTACTTAGGGTTGCGTCAGTGCCGACACGTCAGGTTTTAAAGAGTTAACAAGATCCCAGAACTGTGGAGTATTTGTCAACTTCTTCGCAATGATCAGTCTGGCTGTGTGTTAGCGGTATTGGATAATATTTTTAACATAAAAACATGATGATAAGGGGCTACACAATTGCAGAATTTTAAAGCTTTGATGGATAAAAGCCTTTCAGTGGTTTTTATGCGTCAGACCTTGCCAATGGCTCAAAATATCACATAATTAAATGAAAAAGATGCATGAGATCTCAAGAGTCTTCCAACTACTATGGGCCATTTATAACATCAGAGAACAGAGTCCTACCCCTCACAACTGACTGCAGAAAAAAATGGGTTCATATACGGTAGATAAAAAAAATACAGAAGACACCATTGATGTACAGGAGCAGGGAGTGTGTTTGCTGATGTGAAATGACAAGCTGTTTACTGAGGCAAGAGAGGGCAAAGGGAAAGCAATGGGGAGCACTTTGGCCTGCCATCAGGGTGGCGGCTGGAGCTTTTAAGAACCTGAATGAGGGATGGTGTAACTTCATTAGTGTCCCTGGGTAGCAGAGAGAGCAAGTGGGAAGTAATGACAGACTCAGGGGAGGAGGGACAATCCCATCTGCAGCCAAACAAGCAATTAGACACACAGAGACTCAGCCACCTGCCTCAGCGATGACAAATAAATGGCGGATGAAGACTGCGGTGTAATTATGATGGCTATCTAACCTGTGCGTGTAACTCATTTGTACTGTCGGTGTTTGCTTTTATGAGCGTGTGCATGACTGTAATAGACAAATGAAAAAGTAAAGAGCAAAGAAAAGATTATTCATTCACCAAAAAAAACATTAAAGTGCAGGTCGACTAATGAAATAAACTGTCTACAGAACAACAGGAGATGAGGGAGGGTGTTCATTGATCTGGACACAAGGCACACAGAACCAGAGAGAGAGAGAGAGAGAGAGAGAGAATGACTGAGAATTTGATTAAAACCGAGCCATTAAAAGAGTGCTCAGTAACACAAATTTACACCCATGCAAACTAAACAGAAAACACAATACTGGTGTTTAAAACTGTGAGGAAAATATCAAAAGAAATATTTACATTTAAGGTATTCTGCTTGCATCTTAATAATTTAGTGAAGTGTCATCTGACTGATTCCCACAGCAAACTACTAGTTGAACTTAAATGCCCGTACAGACCACGCCCCCTGCAGGGTTATAAATCTACCCCCCCTACCACCACTTATTAGAAATTAATAAGTAATGTAAGTTAATGAGAGATGAACGTTTTCGAAAGAGAAACCAGTTCAATTGAACCAAGAAGAACTACCAAGAAGAATGAAAACCTGGGCAAATGAGAACCTGCACAGACAACTAGTTAAAAGTGTTTTATGTGAGACTGTTTATACTGTTCACATGGTGTTTTTGCAGATTCACTTTAAAAACGTGTAAAAAAAAAAAAATGATGGAATTGAAGAACTGTTATAACTTTTCTGTTTGAGTCAGACTGGTTCACTGACCATGTTTGATGTATTTTGTCCTGTAGCATTCCCTAGTGGTCACAAACTGGTATCACATCTTTGCTTTTCACCCAATTTGAGGCAAATGACAACCCATCAAGTGTTGAATGAATAGTTTCAAGTTTTACAAGTAAAAGTTGTAAAACGACTTCAAATGTGTAAAATAAGTCACATTGTATATTTTTCAAACTGTTTTTTTTTTTTTTTTTACCAGAAATTCACTGAGGTGTTTAACAAACACTGATGAATAAAATACACCTTTAAAATCAGATGTATTGTTTTTGTTTGTTTTTAGTTATATTCATCCAAGTCAATCAACCATCCACAGTTTTCAAATTAAAAGTCTAAATTAAATTTTCATTTTGTAAACATAGATTATTCAGATCAAGGCTGACTCAGTACCATAAGTGGTCATTACATTACAGGACTATGTTCTGTGTGTGACATCTGCTGTGAGTGTAGTAAAAGATTAATGCAGTGACATTTTCTGAGGTTAAATGTACTCTGACCCAAGAAAATGTCACAGCATGCTTGGGCTCCTCTTTGAGTATAGATACCACAGGGATAAAGCTCCACAGTTTAAATGATGATCCATAATTTCCAAAGCACCAAACAGGGAGTTGGTAACTGGACTTAGTTGTTACTTTGCTCCATGTGAGTGCAGTTGTGCATGTGCAAAAGGGCTGGGTGGAGTGGATTACACATCAGAGTGTATATATCAGCTGACAATCACTCTGGAGCTGGACACCAAGCAGATGCTTCTCTAGGAGGTTATATACAGTCAGGTACATGTTTGGACAGGGACATCATTTTTTTTTTTTTTTTTTTAATTTTGCCTCTTTTACATTAACACAAATGACTTGAAATGAAGCAAATTATTAATTAATAATTATTTTTTTCCTCTTTACTTCACACACAGGATGGGGAAAAAAAGTGTGATTAACCAGGAGACAATTGTTATCATGGATATTGACACAATAAAATATTAAAAAAAAAAAAAAAAATGAAATGAAGCAAATTAAAGTGTGGAAAATTTTTAATTCAAGAGATTCAACAAACATACTCCATTACCTCATTAAGAATTATGATACATTTAATACATCATATATCTGCTTTATATCATAAATCCACTGTCATGTTTTTTTCTCCATCCATCCATCCATCCATCCATCCATCCATCCATCCATGTTTATTCATTTATTCATTTATATTAGTGATACAGTTAACGAGACAGAGTGGAAAGAAAACAGCAAATAAACACAACACACATCAAACAAATAAACAAAAATAACGACAAACAACAATGACAACATCATATTACAATGAAAAACTTAATAAATGTAAAGAGCACCCAAACAATATAGACTTATTAGGGGGAATAAGGAAAAGGGAAGGAGGGAGGGTGAATGAAAGTAAGAAAGGAGGGGTGAGAGATATTATTGTATTTTTATTTGGTTTTTTTGTATTTTATGTGTTGTCTTTCTATCATCTCCTTGGTTTTCATAAAAAAAATATTCTCATTATCATTTTTTAATTAATTATTTATTTTTTTATACAGGTAAAATAAAATAAAATAAAAAAAAATCACTGTCCAAATACTTATGGACCTTTTTACCCCCCTTTTTTTTTTTTTTGAAACTGTAGAGTTTTTTTGTTATCAGTGTCCAAGAGGAACAATAATAACTACCAGACACAGTCTTTGCTTCTCAAATATTTTTTCTAAATACTTCCTTACTCCTACTGGCTGAACAACAGGCGAGAAAGGACAGAGACAGACTGGTACAAATTGTTCCCTTCCAGGGGGTCTTTCCCATCAGATATTCACAAACATTTTATTTTTCCCCTTGTGTAATCATACTATAAGGCAAATGACTTCCACATCTGACCTCTGCTTTTTAAATGCATCACATTTATAATACAAATAATAGTTATTTTAGTTCCATATACAGGCATATTCCACAAACTCTTTGCCCACCCAAATATCTCAGTATGATAGGAGTAACGCATCTGAAAATGAGCAGCTTGAGCTTCATTCATGACCGACAACTGGCTGCCACTGTCTTTCATTTTGCAGGCTATTGCCCCTTCATGCATGTTATCATCTTGTGCCATGCAAACATTTACTCTCATATGCATCACTGCTAAAATAGACACTCATGCAATGCACCTCTCATGTAACATTCAGACACGCAAATGCACCATCACCCCAGTACAAACCCCTTCAATAGAAGCTGAAATGCACTGAAGCAAAAATAATGTAATCCTCCTCATCACTATGTGAAAATAAGTAGGACACAAAGTCAGACCATATGATCTATATGTGCATAACAAGATAACAGGAAGCACTGAAATTATAACCTTGGTTCAAATCACTGATGCAACACTCGAAAATACTTAAATCTACTCTGACTCAGTCATGCTATTAGCATGGGATACAAATCCGCTTACACATGAACACACTGCAGGCAACAATAGTGGAATGCATTTGATTGGCAATAATGTGAAGTTGTCCTCACGCATTCAAGCGTAAGTTCACTTTCATCCAAGGAGCCGGTGTTTCTTGAAAATGCAGCTTGTACAGGCGTGCAGAGTCTGAATGACATGTTCAATATGTTTTTACCCCCAGGCCGGCTGTTAGCTGCTTGTCAATGGGCAGATTGGCCATTCCCAAGGAGCTGCAGTTCGCTAAGTCTCATCAACACAAATAACTACCGCATGATACTATAGAACATACTGGTTTACTGGTAAGCATCGTTTTTGTTTTTATTTTCATTGTTTATTTTGTGTTTAATAGGAAAGTTCACGTCCTTTTCCTTGGGTAGATATTAAAAAGTCACTCAAAAACAGAAAAGACTAAACCAGACCATGTACTACTACATCATTTACTTCAAGTGAAACATACACAGCAGATGCACAAACACAAAATGTGTGCATATATACAGTACATCCAAAGAAAACAAAAACATATGCATTTACATGGGAGCAGATTTTTAACTTTGCTCCGATACAAACTTTGTCTTAACAACAGCCGCCAATTTTTTTTTTTTTTTTCTGAGCTGAACTGAATTAATTTAATATGAGCAATAAACAAAATGCAATGTTTTGATGTAATCAACAACCTTATTTACAGCATAGTAAAAAGCACTCAACCACATATGTGTATAAAAATGAACATTCCAGTGTTGGTGATTTTCTGGGAAAAGCTGAGTTGTAGTATTAAATTCAAAGTTTATTTTCCCGTAGGAACTTGAGTGCTATAAGAAAACATCAGTGCAACCACAACAATATAAAGTATACACACATGCAAACATACATTCAGTCAGAGATACATGTGCATTTTAACTGTTGAAGACCTAAAACAGCCACACGCATCCAAAAGCACACGGGAAAGTTTAATACCTTCTGAACCAGTAATCACATCATATATTTAGATAATTATAATTATAAATCATACAATTTTTCAGCTTGTTTCTGTGGAATCATGTGTCTTTTTCTGACATCCAGAGGCTCTGTAGTGAACGAGGAAACAGTCATTTTCTGCAACAGTGATTCACCAATAAAACCCATGTAGTCTGACAAATAACAGTGATTGGAGACACTTATTTTTCTGTTCAGTTAATGATACATTTAGCTGAAAAAGTCACTTTTTCTTCATTTTTCTTTCACAGAAAATGTTTTAGTAGGACAATACTCTTTTTTTAACTGAAAAATGCAGACAAATATTACAATAAATGGCAATAAGTCACATAATAAAGGTTAAACATAGAGGGGAAAAATCATTTTTAAAAAAAAGTTCTAGATGTTTAAGGGTGAAGTGAAATGATTTAAAATGTCAGAAAAGTAAAAATAAAAGGCTAAAACTAGAAAAATTTAAATTTGTTCTTGATATTAATAGGTAGATGAATAACTGCACTGGTAATAGGTTAAAAACTCAGACTAGTTCATGTGTTCAGGTGTGAGTGTAAAAGTGATGCATTTTGTCACATTTTATTTAGACTAGGAGGAATCTGTATGTGCTTCCTGAGGGTAAGTGTGTGAAATAAATGAGTGACTGAGGCATCAGAGGCTATTTGTGGTCTTTTCTATAGTCCAGTTGTTAGAGATCCTGCTCATGATTGTTTAGGTTACAGCACAGAACGTCATCTTCTTTAGAAGCAGTAAAATAAGAAAAAAGAATATGAAAAAGTGACAGGAAATGTTCACTAAATGGACAAAAGCATTTGGACACGTTGAATTCAGTTGCTTCTTTTCTAATGGGATACAAAACAATCACGACAAATATCATAATATAGTTTGATATTGTGATAAATATCATTGCATTTGTTTATTTAGTGTAAGTTGTTTTCTTTGAAATGCCTTGAAGATGGTTTTTACTTAATTTCTCTCCCATGTCTATGATTACCTCCGCCAAGGAGGTTATGTTTTTGCCAGCATTTGTTTGTTTGTTTGTTTGACTGTGTGCAACATAACTCAAAAAGTTATGAACGGATTTTGATGAAATTTTCAGGATTTGTTGGCAATGGCACAAGGAAGAAATGATTAACTTTTGG
>JAPSES010073607.1:0-10867 GCA_029822895.1 Maxillicosta whitleyi
GCCAGTTTGCTCGTACATTACTGTTCTCCTTTGTGGAACATTTCAGTCAGGTATATGGCAGCCAGATTGTTGTATAAAATGTACATGGTCTACTTCATCTCAGTGACAATGTCAAAGTTCATGGGCACTTAGACCTCATTTCTTTCCCTTCCCATTCCCTTTTGAGAATTATTTACACATATTTTTTTTTTTTAAATGGTCAGGAAACCTCACAATCCATTGGCACAAGTAATAAGACGTATCTCTGAATTCGAGAGTGCAGAAATGAATAATGACAAACAAAAAACCTTTGCCAAACAGCACCACAGAGAAGGACCAGTCCCTGAGTCAATGGGCATCACTGTAAAGTAGTTTAAACATCTTATTATGGATGGTGTTACGATTAGGACCTCATATGGTGACAATTGCATGAAAATTGGCAATGACATTGTTCTACTGCAAAATATTCTTCTTTTTGTAGGACTATATTATATATTACACAAGAAGTACACCAAAAAAGAGAATTTAGTTAGTTATCCTATAGACTCATCCAAATTAGGCATCCTTGCGGTGTCTGGTCTTTCACCAGAGTTAAAATGTATTTATATATCCTGTCAAGTTTTGTACATCAGAGTTCCATTAGAGACTGGAGACACCTTAGTTGTTTTCCCTCTTCTACACCTTACTTAATCCCCAATTATATTTACCATTACCATTTATCTCTCGTATATAGTTGATTCGATGATTCAAGATGTTTTGTGTTACTTTGTCTATAAATGCTAGGTTGTTCTAACAAGGGAAACACTGTCATATATGCCATTTTATTGGAATTTACTACAAGCCCTTTTAGCCATAATACACACAATTATATAATAGCTATTGTTCATTTTTTAAATCTCATCATCAAAATGTAAAAGGTAATTCTCTAACAGTAGACATACTCCATAAAGAGCATTTGTTGAAAATGATTGTCACAGCTGGTAAGAAATGTGAACCCAAATGCAGAGACTGAGGGAAGAAGCCGTCAACTTAAAAAATACAACAACAAAAAAAAGGTTTATTTAAATCAAATAGGCAGAGGTACAAAACTGAGGCAGAGATGAAGGTAAAAAATCAAATGTCCAAAATTCAAAAATCCAAAATAAATCCCAAATACAAAACAAAACACATGGGCGAAGGTTACAGGCAGGGAGCAGGCTGAGGCAGAGTCAAAAATCCAAACAGGGTCGATACCAGGTTTACAATCCACAAAAAAAGCATAGACAGAGGCAGGCAGAAACAGGATCTAGAAACACACGCAGATTATAGAAACACGCAGCTTACAGGAACAAACAGGGTCAGGACGACAGAAACCAACTAACAACAATTCAAGACGAACTCGCCCAGGACACTTACAGAACATGGTTTAAATACAGAGGGAATCAAGGAGACGAGAGACAGGTGGGCACATTAGGGAGGAGCCAGGAAGTTAAACAGGTGGAGAGAACGGGGAACAGGAAGTAAAGACAAAAAACATCAAACAGGAGAGAAAACTACAAAATAAAACAGGAAACACCAGACAAGACTAAAAACTGGGGGCAGACGTGACAATGATATTGTAATACCTATGCGTTATCTATCACCTTCAGTCAAAATGATGTACATTTTTGTGCACAGTTTACAGAGTTAAAAGGCATTCTTTTGTCATTGCAGAATATGTATCACATTGTTTGCTTTGAGAGCACGGCAGAGGTAGAGTTGGTGCCCATTTCATGGTTTAAAGATGGGGCGTGCTGGTGGCCCCCCTACAAGGCAGATGGGATAAATAAAGCAATTAAAAACATGGAGCAGCCCAATAACACCTGGGCTGCAAACAATGCCAGGGTGTTGTATACCGTTGTATAAATAGTTATATATCAGCAACATAAGACTAAAGTTGAACACTGTTCTACAGATGATGACCTGGAAGCAAGGACGAAGCTTCAACTCGCAGAGCAGCACTCTGATCTCCAGTCTGAAGCAGAAACTGCACGC
Organism: Maxillicosta whitleyi; assembly: GCA_029822895.1. Taxonomy (NCBI): domain Eukaryota; kingdom Metazoa; phylum Chordata; class Actinopteri; order Perciformes; family Neosebastidae; genus Maxillicosta; species Maxillicosta whitleyi. The sequence goes on from JAPSES010073607.1 coordinate 1,993, forward strand.
AGGCCACCAAAAAGGAGGATCAAGTAGGGATTTTGGGAATCTTTATATTTGTTGTGCATATCCTTATGAGTGATTGTAAAGTGGCTTATTCATTTATTTGAATACATCTACATTTTTGGAAATCTCAAAAGTCTTCTAAACATGATGGACACATACAGTCTTTTTACTCTGCTAACTAAATGTCACAGTTGCTTTTGTTGTTTCAACATGTCTTTTTGTATTGAAAGACCAAGTTGGCACGTATTACATGACAGTGAAGAGGAAATGGCAACGCCTAAAAGGAGACCTCTTCCCAAACCCCCAACAATTAAGACGCCCTTCAACCACTACCTGGTGAGTGGTGGTAGGTGCACGGAGATCCCACCAGTTGATCCTACACCTGACATCCCTGAATACCAGGTAAAGTTTAAATGCAACTGTTTCACTTTATGGACTAATTTTAAACTTCAGTTCTGACTCCTTACTTCTCAATAAATTGTATATTTAGGGTAAATGTTCTTTAATCTGGTTTTGGTTCATGATTATAAATTATACCATGATTAATAAAGCACCTTTGTCTTTATTGTCACCTGTGATGAGCAAAAAATGAACAACAGTTGTTACACTTTAAAACCAATCAGATATAAGGATTTAAATCATGACTTGTATATTTGACTCCTAGCAGGCAACTTCTCTGGGGTCAACTTTACACCATGCCATTGAAATGACAAATTTCAATCTGCCATCAAATGACCTCCTGATGGCAAAACAATTGAGGCAAGGGGGCCAGGAAAATATGAGCGTTCTCTCAGGGCCACTTCAGCACCAGTCTGTAGAGTCTGTTCATTTACCTGTGCAGCGCCTCAAAAACAATACTATGTGTAGTGGAATGTGTGGATGTAAGAATTATGAAGCAACTTTCACTCATTTCACATATATCCATACATACATACATACATATATACATACATGATCACATGCGTACATACATAAATAAAGAAAATTGTGACTGATGACTTAGGCCATTGTTTTACTTGTTTCTGTCTGATATTAGCTCTTAGCTTTTATCCAAAAATGAGGGGTACATACACTAAAATGGCCAAAAAAAAAAAAAATTTCGCGATATTTCTGACAGAGCAGACCCTCCAATTATTAGTCCTTAGGGTCAAAGTCAAAAAAAAAAAAAACACAAATAAAAACTATAGCAGACCATGTCAGGTTCAACCCATTTTTGAGACTTTGGCTCCCCAACTATAAACTAGTCTCTGTACCTGGCAGGATGTCTCACAACCCTGCCACTTCTAGTGCAGCACACAGGTGAACTGCTCACATCCAAAGGTGGAGCAACCAGTGGTGGTGGATCTTGCAGTGGTAGGTCAGTAGACCCATGTGTTTGTGAGCGTGCGACTTCTGGGCCTTCATCTAAGCCATTATCTCTGAATAGACTTGGATGTATCCTCCTGACATGTCGCCTGTTCCTCCTCAAAACCTTTCCTGCTGGAGTCAGCATGTTGTATGAGCGAGGCTCATGTCTCCGGCCTGTAACCATGGCTGGCTCCCAACCACGGCGTGTCTGCATATGTACGGTGGTACCTGACTCCAATGCAGGTAGTGGCTTGTCATTTTGGTCATGGTGTAGATGCTGGCGAGACTGTAAGTCCTGTATCCTGCTGTGTATGTGCTGTGGGGTGGATTGCTTCAGCAGAGCACTGGAGTATGGAAGTGTGCTGCGCAGGGCTGTCCCCATCAGCATCTGTGCAGGTGTCATGTTTAGCCCTGTCACTGGTGTGTTCGTCAGTGACAGTAGGACAAGATGTGGGTCTGTGCCAGTTTGCATTGTTTTCTTCAGTGCATGTTTTACAGTCCGTATGGTCCTCTCCACAAGTCCATTGGACTGTGGATATCCAGGGCTGGAGTGTGTGAGCTTGAATTCCCATGAGGCTGCAAATGATCTCATCTCATAGCTGGCGAAAGGAACCTGGTCACTCACCAGCTCTTTGGGAATCCCATGCCTGGCGAAAACAGACTTCATTTTCTGGATTACTATTCGAGCTGTTAAATCAGACAAGTTCAGCACTTCTGGATATTTTGTTAGATAATCCACCATGATGTAGCTGTCCGTTGCTAACTTCCTTTTCTTTCTTTTTTTGAGCTTGAACACAGTACCTCGGCTCTCTACGCAACTTTGTCTTCTGACACCATGTTGTAGTCTTGTCTCTTATGTGAGCTGTGGGTTTCTCTAATAAATTATATACATGGAGGTGAGGCTGTTACTCAAACTTTATTTTGGTAGCCATCTTGAATCCCCACCCGCCAATACAGATCAATCAATCCCTGAACACCTGGAGTTTCAGTCATAGAAAAGTACTCAATCAGATTCACCACAGACAGAAGGATAGGTGGGAATATTTTGATTGGATAACTCCTAAAAAGGTAGACTAAATTAACATTATTTCAGACACAAAAACTGATTGTACCTCAAATTTTATAATCTTGCATTTTTGTGTACCTTCTGTACCATGTGAAAGGGTGTTTTCAAAAGCCAGTAGGGTTGTGTGAAGAAAACAAAAACTATTGAGATACTGTTATTTCTGAATAAAAATGAATACAATCTCCCCTGTCTCGTACATGAATGTCCAAGTTACATGAGCAGACATAATATGTACATATTCAGTTCCCTCCTTGTTCCACATGCGCTTTCACTGTCTTCTGTCTGTCCATGATCAGGGGTAGACAATAAGGGAAATTTGCCACTGGCCTTTTGAAGTTCACTGGCTCCACTATCAAAACCACTGGCCCAAGAGAGCAGCTTGTCCAAGATCACATAATAGACTTCCATCTTGAATATTCTGCCTCCGTGCAAGTCAACTGCGCTTTCTCCTGATTCATCTGGGAAAAGTTTCCTTTTTTTCACCCGTTTGACCTCATCCTGGTACTGATGACTAATTCCTTCCGCAGCACGAGCAGCATTCTCGTATGTCTCGTAGTGCGTCCTCTCTGATGCCACATAAGTATGCACAGACTGCAAAAGATGCTCAGCCATGTCCAGTGTAATGCTGGGGTTTTGCAGCGCCTCTGAGGTGGTTTTAAATCTTGACAGTATATTATCCCACACATGTGTCAGGACTGCTGTCTCCAGCTCATCAAGATTAGTACAGAGTGATGAGGCCTTGTGTCTGGTGTCCCCCCTCTCGTCTAGATCAGTAGAAAATCTCCCCAAAGCATCTCTGATGGCTGTGTAATTTTCTTTCAGTGCCTTTGTTGAATCTGCTCGACAGGCCCACTTCTTATTCAACAAAGGCTTGAGAATCCTGGTCACGTCAGTGTTGCGGAACAGTTTTTCCCAGTGGTGCGTTGACTTCGCACAGAACACATACAATGACTGGAGAAAGTCGAAGTAATTCCGTGCGCTGGGGCAGCTGTCTTCAATGCTGTTAACCCCCACAAGATTGAGGGAATGTGCAGCACAGCATAGTGAATGAGAGGATTCACTTTTTTCAGGTGACCCTGAAGACTGTTGTATTTACCAGACATGTTGCTCGCGTTGTCATAGCTTTGGCCTCGGCAGTTTCACAGGTCTAAACCGAGATCAGTTGTCATTCTGGTAACACACTCTGCAAGGCTTGCTCCTGTATGACTGTAAATGGGCTCAAACCCAATGAACCGCTCCAATATTTCACGGTCCTTACTCACGCACCTGAATATGAAAGTCAGCTGTTCAGTGCAACATGTCGGGTGTGGAATCCGTGATGATGAAGAAGTATTTGGCTCGATGATTTTTGGATGTTATCTGTCACTTCACCTTCTTGTTCATCAAGCAGATAAACTCATCACACACTGTAGATGACAGGTAAGATGTGTGTCCTCTTCCCTTTTGGCCGTGCTTGTCCAGATGGTCTTTCAGGAATGGGTCAAACTCTGCAATCAGTTCAATCAGCCCAAGGTAGTTGCCATTGCCAGACGACCCCAGCAGCTCATTTTCTCCTCTGAACGCCAAACCTCGTTCACTCAAAAACTTTATCACAGCCACAATGCATCTCAAAATCTCTCTCCAATACTTTGCATTCTCTTTCTGCTGCCTAAGTTTAGGAGATTTACGTCTTAACACCATTCTAATCTGACACACAATCTGCCCGTATTTGGACAAAGCAGTACAAATATCCTAGTTCTTAATGAACGGTGGTGCATTAGATAGTTATTTTTTTGGCAGGGTTCACCAGTGGGTACACCTGAGTGTTCACCAGTGGGTACACCTGATTATAAGTGTCCTTAATAACTATGCCCTTTTTCACCACCTGTTCCACTTTACTGATTTTACTGAAACAGAACCATAGCTCCATTCTGGGGCCCAACCGATATGGTTTTTTCAGGGCCAATTATCATAAACCAAGGGAGCTGAACCCAGATGCAGACCAACACACAAAAACTAGGTTTAAACAGTTAATTCTTCCAACACGCTACACAGTTCCAGAATATGCAGACAGCGAAGTAATGCAGACTCAGGAATGGAGCAGCTGTCGCTCCCGTAGAGGCGGAGTCCAGTGTGCGCCGGCGGGGCACAGTGAGAGCCCCAAGGGGAGCTGACAAGGGCGAGTCAAGGGGCAGAAGTGGGTCGGTAGGAGGCAGGATGGGGAGCGTAGTCACAGTCCGGGGTCAAAACCAAAGGGCAGATCCGTAGACGAAGTCAGGCGGGCGGGGGTCGAAACCAGGGGATGATCCAGAGGCAAAGTCAGACGAACCAGGGTCACAAGGCAGGCAGAAAACAGGCAGAAGTCCAAGGACAAAACAGAGGTCGATACACACTATGGCAGAACAGGTATTTACACTGGAATGTGACATGGAAGACAGTAATCTGGCAAATGACTATGGCAGAGACATGAGCTTATATAGAGGCCACCTGATTAGGAGCACCTGTCCCAATCAGGTGGCCTGCATCAGTAATTAGGTCAACATGAACCAGAAACTAGGTCACAGGAATAACAACAGAGCAGAGACAAGGCAGGAAAACAGAACACAGACACTATGATCATGACACCGATACCGATAATTATGGGAAACGGGAGGCCAATAACCGATATTTGCAACCAATAAATAGAAACATTATTCATGTCAAATTAAAAAAAAAAAAAAAAACACTCACACAAACATTTCTATCCATTAAGTCTATTTTTAATTGTAAAAATGAAAAGTGCAAGGAGCTGCCAACAGCATTAGTAAAAAAAAGCCAAACAAAACGGGAAATAAAATCATAATATCAATAAATAATTATTAATTAAAAAATAAATCACTCCCTGCTATGAAAATACATGTGGACAATGTAATGTGTAACAATGTAAACATCAACGTCTCTATTCTAATATTTCCAATTTAGGAGCCTGATGTTGTAGTGCAGGAAGCACAGCTGCTCGGCATGTTCTCCAGTGAGGCCTTTTCTAGTTTTTGTGTATATTAAGATTTCACTATAGACCCGTTCACTGGGCACAGATGAGGGCGGGGCAGAAAGAAATTTCCTGGCTTGCTTGGATAGAAGCCTGAAGCGATATTCGTGCTGTTTCCACCACTGGAGTGGATCCCCCTTTCGTCTATCAATGATGGGCTCCATGAGATACAATCTCAACTCTTCATCCAGATTAGCAGCTGTGACGGATGCCTCTCCAGTGTGTGGTCGCAGAAGAGAGGTGAACATGGCATCTATCCGGCTTCCAGATGGTGCCTTATCTCTCCTCTGTTTTTTGGGGGCCTGTTGTTCTGCAATGTTCTCTTCTGTGTCGGCCCCTTGCTCCACATCAACCTCCTGTGCTGAGGTTCCTTCATCACGTGTCTCCGCCGAGGCACTCTCAACTTCATCCTTGAGCCATTGCTTCGCCTTCAATAATGTGTTGTCGGAGGAAAAGGCATGATTCTTATAACGTGGATCAAGAAGATAGGCAAGAACAACATGCTTGGTTTCTTTGAGCTTTGCAAACCTCTTTATGAGGCTTTCTTTCAAACTTTGCTGAAAAGTTTTGATCCTTGTTGTTCAGGAACTGCTGACACAGAGGAACTGCTGCTGCTCACCTCCAGCGTGACCTCCTCAATGGGAATCAGAGTCTCCACAAGATTAGCTACCAGGTCCCACTGGTGAGAATTTGGAGCAGAAAACCCCCCATACTCCGAAGAGTCTAGAGTTAATGCTCTTTTCTGCTCCAGTGCTCTCTGTAGCATGTGCAGTGTTGACTTCCACCTGGTTGGAACTGCTTGGATGAACTGGTGGACTGGAAGGCCAAGTTCTATCTGAATCTTTTTCAAACAGTCCTTAGCCAGGGAAGAATGTTGAAAATGTGTGACACAATGCTTCACTGTAGCAATTGTGTCAATCACTGCTCTCTGACAGGACAGGCCCTCATTTACAACAAGCTGCAACTGGTGGGCAGTGCAGCTAAGGTCTGGCACTTCAGCCAGCCTCATGCCCTTCATCATATTGGCACCACTGTCACGAAGGGCAAGGGCTCTGCGCTCTTTGTCAATGTGCCATTCTTCTATCATTTCAAGGAATTTATCCTTGATGTACTGCCCTGTATGGGATCCTTCCATGACAGTTGTGTTTAAAACAACTTGCTTCCTCTCCCACTCATTGTTTATGAATTGGCATGTCAGGCTCATTAAGGACTCTGTTGTTCCAGACCAGCAGTCTGTGGTGAATGACAATGGGAACCCATCATTCTCTGGTCGGATAAGGGCTTTTATCTTCTCCACCACCTTTGCATGGATTTCCGGAATCTTCTCAGTGCGGTAGAATTTCTCACTCTTCAGAGCATATTTGGGATTCAGACCAGCCACAAGGCGCTGAAAGCCAACATCGGAGACAACAGAAAATGGCTGGTTGTCAGTAACTATCATTTCTGCGATAAGTTTATCAATTTGCTTAGATTTCTCATCTGAATTGGCCCACTGTTTTTGTTTCTGAAACAGGTCCGCCACAGCAGGCTGGTGTAATGGTGCCTGCTGCCGCTTCATATATTTCTTTATGATGGTTTCTCAGATGGGACCACAGATTAGATGTATTAGCTGTTTTCGCCACTGTAGTGCCAGTACTAACTGTGGCTTTGCAGGCATTGCAAACTGCACCTGACTGGCTGTAGTAGTCCCACACTACACTTCTCGCTCGTGTCTTTCCTGTAGACATCTGAATTGAGGGAAAGTGAAAAAAATACAAAAACTTATATTTTTACTTGTGAATTACGATTATATATTTTATATTTATATAAAATATATAAGTGTGTGTGTGTGTGTGTGTTTAGTTAATACTATGTAGCCTAATAATAAACTTTAATGTTAGATAATGTCAGAAAAAATAGGAAGTCAAACTCCTATAGATAGGCATACATATTTTTATAAATATATGCCGGCCACACCAAACCCCCGCTGCTGTCCTTTTTGGCTTCGGGACAAGCCCTGATGACGTGTCCCTCAGCTCCGCAGCCAAAACATTTCATCGTCTCAGATGTAATAAAAATGACATAATTAAATCCCTGAATTTTGAAACTTAAAGTCAGGTTTAAAGGACTGTCCGCCTCCTTCAGAATCATGTAGACCTGTCTCCTATGACAGACCACATGTTTAAGTTTAGGAGATTTACATCCTAACAAGACCATTCTAATAGGGGACACAATCTGTCCATATTTGGACAAAGCTTTACAAATATCTTCGTTCTTAATATACAGTAATAAACAACATTTGAAATTAGTATACAGTTATATACAGTTACAGTTTTTTTAGCAGGGTTCACCAGTGGGTACACTTGAGTGTACGTGTCCTTAAGAACTATGCCCTTTTCCACCACCTGTTCCACTTTACTGATTTCACTCAGAAACAGAACCACAGCTCCATTCATTCGTGATGCAGATTTTATACTTTCAAACCCCACCACCTCTCCAACAGCATATATTACTTCTTCCACCGAACAGCCGACCTGGTGCAAAACGTTTACAGCATGTCTGCGTGTGAGCTTCTCCAGCTCCTCATGACCCCCCGACAACGGGCATGATGCCCGAATGTCTACCCCCACCACCAACCCCCAAATCACCTACGTGCACCCCTCAAACACTAACTATTAACCAGCCAAAATCCCCAAAAATAATTTACATAAGAAACCAAGAAAATAGAGAAAATAGATAGAGATCACTATCAGACGCTCACCGCACTCCACACTCACACATGCGCTCAGAGAGAGAGAGAGAGAGAGAGAGAGAGAGAGAGCAGAGAGGTGGAAATGGATCGGCTGAAAGGATGTGACCCAGTGGAAACAGTAAAAACAATGAGGTGAACAGGGTCAGGGAGTGGGCGTGGCTTAGGGCCAGACAGGTGGAAACAGTGAAAGGTGAACAGAGCTATGCAGGAAGTGACACTGTGGGCGACACCTCCCTGTTCAAATGTGAACATTCTGGCTGGACGGCTACTGTCGGTGATGTCAGTGTTTGACTTGAACAGGATTCCTTCATGTCTGCTGACATTCAGGGTCATTTTGTGATTATTTGGAACAGAATTCCCACATTCAGCTCCTTTAACACTATTAAACTGAATTGTTCTATATGTCACTCTTAAATCGAAGAAAATAATTGTGGTTCCAAGACATATTGTTTTATGGTCTTCATATAGTTCAATACCTACATAAAAAACATGATTAATGAGATTAAATTACCTTGTGGTTAAATACAAATCTTTTGTTGTTGTTGTTGTTTTTATTTTTCACAGAAACAAAACAGATTTGGTGTCTTTGTTGATTTTACACATTCTAAAGCAGGTAAAAATAGTTTTTCTCATTAAAATTAATATTACTCTGGTGTAGGAAAAACAGACTATTTATGACTGTGGTACTGCACACATAGTTTCTACTTTGGACATCAACTTTTAGATG
>JAPSES010073648.1:0-10866 GCA_029822895.1 Maxillicosta whitleyi
TGTGGGTCGAATTTCACGTCTTGGGGTGCTGCGTACATATACTGCTTGTTGTGACCCACCACATTGTAAATAGAGCTGCTCAAAGTGATTTTTAGCGCATTAAAGGTCTTATACTCTGTCTATGTTCATCTGATTGACAACACTGTATAACATTTTTGATCCCATGTACCCTCATCCCATGTACGCTCAAGCACAGAGCTCTCGTATCCCTATAAGATAGACTGATTTCCTGTTTTACACAGAACTGACTCTTAAAGAGGGCGAAGCTACGTCTGGCAGTTTCTCCATATTTGTGCACAAATAAACGGATCGCCTGATTGAAGCAAATCCATTCTCCATGAAGTCTTTGTTGGCCTTTTCCTTCCTCCACAGTATGGATGGAAAAAATATTATGAACCTTATTGTGACACTATGCAAGTATTATATGTTAAAAAAAAAAAAAAAGAAGAAGAAGAAGATGTGACAGTGAATGTTTCCTGGAATCAAAACTGAAGATGCATTGCATTTGCTACTTTTTTTTTTTTTTTGGCCAGACAGTCTATTAACAATAGGTCCTTATAGTTTATGGAATACATAAACCCCTACTTTAGTCAAAAGTGGGTCAAACCAGTAAAATAGCTACTATCATAATATCCTATAAATAATAATAATAAATCCATTTTTTCCTCTTTTTTTCAGTGTAAAAAAGTAAAGTTGTAAGAAAATGTGTAAATTTACCAACTGACCTTTAACAAACAAAATAGGAATAATCTGAACGAATATGAACCTGAAATATTTTAACAATATTCTGTCTGTTGCTAAAAGTTTTGCGTCTTTGTAGATCTACTGTGATCTGTATGCTGTAATGCACTTGTGTAGGTGGTAAGTGGAAGGATAAAATTGTTAAAACTGCATAAATTTTTCTTAAGAAATTTCAGATTGTTCATGTTACATTTTAAAACAAAATGCTAAAAGGAGAGTTTGTACATGTATATGTTTTCCTAAGATAATTGCACTTTTTTACTGCTATTATTTTACTGGTCCGGCCTGATTAGCATATCTATGAAAAGGGTAAGAAAATATGCTTTGACAAAAAAGGAGAAGAAACAGAGGAAATACAGATAATTGTAAAAATCTGAATAACTTGAACAATGAATAAAAAGGCTGCAAAACAATTCAATAGTGAAAATACTGAGATGTTCAAATGGCTCAAAGTGATGTTAAGTCAGTAGCGCAGTGAAGCAAAAAGCCGTGAAAAGGCAGAGCTCAACAAAAGCGGCAGATGACAGCTGATAATTTAGTTTTTTTTTTACTAGCTGTTTATTTCTTTGTCGTGCATCAGTTATAAGTGCATATTATGTTCGGAAGTTAATAATCTGCATTTCTGCTCATTCACGGCTCGTTTTCTTCCATAGTCTGGAAAGATCCTCACAAAACAGCACTATCCAATTAAATTATAGTCAAGACCCCTCACACCCAGAGAAAGCAAACATCCACCGTGCCAAGACAAAGAAACTATGTGGAGACACTATCAGATACCAGATACATTAAGTGAATGCCTGAGAGAAAGAGGAGGGAAAAAAAAAAAAATGTTTTAGGCAATTACAGCGGGCAGATTTTGTAGTCCGGCGCCACAATGGTTGAATGCATCATTGCAGACAGCTAGATGGCATTTGCAATTTGACAAGAGGTTCTGGGAATGAGACTTGAGAATTCAGGAGTGAAAAAGTCAATAACACTAACAATAATAAGCAACATCTTTCAATTATCCCTTTTTATAGTGTGTTTTTAATGCTTTGGGAATTAACTTGATTATCCTAAACCTTAAAAAATGTTATGGTTTTATAAGCAAGTGGAATGGAATTTTTACCAAACATCCCTTGTAAAAATAAATAAAAATAAATAAAACCCAACTCCAGACGTGTCTAGGCAGGCAGTATGTTGGGGTTACCACTGTCCGCTGGTGTTACTGAACTATGAGCGAACAGAGAGTTACAAAGAGGATTTTTAAGAATGTATCAGTGTTGTGTCCACAGAGTGATTCAACCGCTTCTTGCCGCGAGGCATCTCATACACTCTAATAAACAGAACATGTTCGGAATCAAGATGCAACAAGTAAGCTGACTCAACAACACCATCTTGAGTGTCCACGGGGCCAGACTGATGCCAGACTGAGGAGATCAGCAATAATGTCTGTGGAAGTGACAATACCGTCTACCACACCTAATTTACAATCCACTGATCTAGATAATGCACTGTGTTTGTGTTGAATACTGAGCCAATCAGTCAGTGCCTGAGAGACCAGAGTATTTCCAGGAACAAAATAAAAGAATAGAAGGAGAAAATGGACAATGTGCTTAACCCATAAGGGTCCAGTGTGAGTTTAGTGGCAGTTCCCAACTGAATTTTTCTGTCAATTTAACTTTTAAAGTGATTTATCACCATTTATTATACTATTAGCTTCTCAATTTGGTATTTTTTCGAGTAAAAATCAACTATGTTCCTATGTTTAATTGACTAATCATGTAGATATTCATAAAAACTCAGAGTAAATTCAAAGGTTATGTTATCAAAAAAGAAAAAAACTGAAGAAAAGGTGACTTTTTCCAATGAAATGGCATGAACTGAACATAAACCCAGTGTGTCCATCCACTGTCATTGATCCATCTCCATGGGTTTTACTGGTGAATCAATGTTGTAGAAGATGACAGTGTTTCCATGGTAACTACAGTGCCTCTGAACATCCAAATGGGTCACTTTTTTTCTTCAGTTTTCTCTGCTTCTGCTTCTCAACTTTAATCTGAGCTTTTATAAAGATCTATGTGATCAGTGAATGAAATATAGGAAAATACATGATTTAAACTGAAAAGCAACAAAAATATAGAGGACAATATAATAATAAATGGTGATAAATCGCTTAAAAATGGTTCAATAGAGAGAAAAATTCATTTGAAAACTGCTCTCTCCATCTATCTATATCGATATATAGATATATCGATATAGATATATAATCACACAGGCATTACTGATCCAAAATAAGGGACTTATAGAGAATCATTTAGTCAACATATTTAAAAAAAAAAAAACATGTTCAACTGAATATATACTTTTCATATGCAGACATGTGAAATTAATCAAAGCCAGACTTGCACTGCTCGGTACATCCTAACTAGTATTCCTCCTTCATTCACATGGGTCAGCATTTTACAGAGTAACACATGCAAAATGTATGAGCACACATGAAAGCAACACACAAATACATCCAATATGTGCAGTGGACTTAGAATCTTACTTAATACCTCGCCGTAACATGCACAATATTCTCCAATTTCAACTTCAAACTCGTGCAAATGCTATACAGATGCACAAAAAGTGATATTAGGTATACATGCATTTATCCTTCAGCACTGTGCTGTTACAAAAACATGTGTACACAGCTTCATTTCTGCATAATAAGAATAAGAAATAGATTTTCAGCACCTTATTCTTATTTTCTTTCCCCCATTTTTCCAAAAGGAGTGATTACGGGTTTTATTGATTACACTACTGCGAGTTCAGAGGTGACATTAATTAACTATTTTCTATATACAGTGCATCATCTGTTTTCTGCAAAAGCAAGGGATAATAAACTCATTCTTTCCTCAGTTAACTGCTTATTAACTTTCATTCCCCCACATTCCAAGTAGGTGTATAAAACTTTAAATTGCTTGGCTCATTAAGAGCTATGCAATCTCCTAATTCAAGTAAAAAACAACAAACACCTACTGAGATTTTCATTCAACACTGGAAAAACCTCCAAATATGATAAACAGCCCAATAAAGGTTTGGTAATTACTGTAAAACAAATTTAAAAAAAAAAAAAATCTAGTAGGTTAATTCCTACCTGCATTTTTGCTTCTTTTGCAAAAAATGAAGTGATTATTGAGCTTGGAGTCAGTCTGTGAAAGGACAAAATGACTTGATTTGTTCCATGTGTGTTTGTGTACATGTGCTTGTCCATTAGGAACAGTGTTTATATGTAACAGAGGTTTTATGGAAGAGCAGAGTTAGGAAGAATATGCTTTTAGGAGGTTTCCATTCCACAGCCTTTTATGGATGTACGAGTATGGGATATTTTGGCCTGAACAGGAGGTTTACTGAGGTCATAATGCATTTCTCGGCCACTAAACGCCAAAAACCATTACCCGTCAATACTGATATGTGTCTGTGGCTGTGATTTAGGCCGTGTGCGCTATGTGTGATACATATCATATTCGCAGTACACTTTTATAGCCTTCTGTGCATTCCCACCATACTTTGGTCTATTACACTAGTTATCATTTCAACCTGTAATAGGATCCTCGCAATAAACGTATATGTCCATGCAGTCATTGTCAATAAAGCAGATAGAGTGGGGATGGAGGTCAACACTGAGTTATGTCTATGCACAAGCGATTTACATCCTTAAGGAAATCTAATAAAAATATACTGACATATTACACTCAACATATCATTTTGTGTCCTGCAGACTAGCTCCAAACTTCCATTTTTTCTTTTATTATAAGCGACAAATGTTTCCCCCGAGCAGATAAATATTACATGACCATTCCACTGGAAGTACTTTAGAAAATGTCAAAAATGCACGGGCAGAGATGATAAAAATCAACCAGCTCTTTTTCAACTGCTGACAGGTTAGTTTCTCCAGAATATTATGCTTCAGTGAAATATTAGGCATATGCATCTGCAGAAGGAAATACTTGTATCTAATAGTAAAATGATATCAGTAGTTGCATAAAAACTTTTATTCTACGTATTCTACACATCTCTTGTCTGTCCATGAACCCTGTTAAGGAACTTGTTGTCTAGTTATATTCACTTTTCAGTTTTATTAAATTACCGCTGGTTATTAACGTGTCTGAAAGTGATTTAAATTGGTTTCTGTAGAGAATGCACTAGGCTTGGTGATCTGTGATGATGTGAACCTGTCAGCTTGTGGTGCAAGGTGAATTAACTGCATGAAGAAACATGGCATCTCCACGCCCAAGGGCTGAAACGTGAAGTTAATGCAGAAGTGTCAAAATCTGAACTAAACTGAACGAATGCCCACTGGGTTGTGGAAGTCACTCCCCGTAGACCTTCCCCCCCATGTTAAAACTTCCAATTTTACAGCACAAAGTATATTTAAAATAGTACATTTACAATCTGATACAAAAAACACTTAAAGTCTCTTTAGTCCCATGTGTCATGTAGCATTAGCTTCTTGGTGGAGTTGGATTTGCACATGAATAAAACTTTTTTTCTCCCCAACACTGTTTAAGGAGCTGCACTAATGATGATTTAAAGGATTATGGCTCAAAATTTAGTGATATTTAACTACGATAACTGATGAAAGTTAGCAGCATTAGCTGATGTTAGCATTAATTTGTATTGAAGTATATGACCTGTCAGTTACTAATTAGCTTAGGTAACAGCAATTAGTGCATTTATACAGTGATCAACCATATCACTCTGACCACTGACAGGTAAAGTGGTAGGAATTTTGATTATGTTATTAATGGGACCTGTCAGTGGGTGGGATATATTGGTCAGCATGTGTAGACCTTCAAACTGAAGTGTTTGAAACAGCAAAATGGTCAAGAGTAATTATCTGACAAACTTTGACAAAGCACAAATTGTGAAATCACTGGGGCTCCAGATTTTGTTGTTCATTCTCAGTTAAAGTGTTTGGTGATGATTTATTTCGGGTCGCGACAGTGAATCACCTTCACATGTTGATTTGGCAGAGGTTTTTACGTCGGATGCCCTTCCCGACACAACCTTGCACCCCCTTGTGGCTATTGGGATGTATATCGTAAAGAACCTTTCCCAAGGGATCACCTGGGTCTCGAAACAGCCATTTTCCGCACCATAGTCAGTGGCGTTAACCACTGAGCTACCCAGTCGCTCTCTCAGGTAGAGGTCAGGTAGAGTTAGAGTTAGGGTGACATTATGATCATCTGTCTAACACTGTGTCGGTCCTCCTTTTTCTACAAAAAGAGCTTTGACCCGAGGCTTGGACTCCACCAGACTTCTGAAGATGCACTGTGGACCAAGATGTCCACAGCAGGTCCCTGAAGTCCTAGAAGTACAGAGGCGGACTTCCTTGGGACAGATGTATTTGACCAACTCCTCCCACAAGCACTCAGTTGTCCTGGTCCTTCTTTAGTACCAACCACTCCAGACCAGGACCACCCAACAGGACCTGCAGTTGTGGAGATGCTCTGACCCAGTCATCACCGTTACACTCTGGTCTAAGTCACTCAGGTCCTTATGTTGCTCATGCTGTTGCTTCCATCAACTTCAAAGACCAAATATATTCAACTCAGTGAGCGTGACATTTGTAATGAAAAAAAAAAAAAAAATCAGTATTATTACAACTTCTACTGTCAGTGGACATAGTGTTATGGCTGATCTGTGTATGTTTCACAACTATTACTAAGGACATCAAATTAGTTAATGTTTTATGTATTATTATTATTATTATTATTATTATTATCATCATCATGGTTGGTGTTTTCAGTACATTCTCATTTTAATTCCTACTTTTCTCAAACTACAGTCACTTGTTTCCTTAAAACAACACACAAACAGCCCTGTTGCGCAATTTTAGGCTTCAGAATTTCAGTTCACAAACCAATGGATGAAGTCACAGTTTGTCCACATGATTAAAAGTCACATTCGATCCCTATTGGAAATGTAGCTCTTAGGTGAACATACTTAAATTTTCATTAATTTAGTATACTATATGTACTTTTTCTATTAGGTCTGATTTTTTTTTTTGTTATCGTCATAATAGTTGTTCCCATTCTTGTAATAGTAAAGCATTAAATATCTAAGTACCACATGTCAAGCTTGCCCTACCATCATGTCTACAGTACAAACAACACTACACTAATGTTAATAATTCATCATGGGGAAAGGGGAAAAACAACAATAACTCTACCATTTGCTTGGATCAGGTGGGTGCAAAGGGGGGGGGGGGGCTGCCATTCTCTCACACTGTAAACTGTAATTCTGGTGGAACAATGGCTAGTATAGTAGGTGGTGTGCGTGCATGTAAGAGACATACTCCCGAAGAATAATCTGTGTACGGGCACGCACACAAGTGCAGACACACTGACTGGAAATGACAAGTTAACTGGAGAGTAACTAACAGGGTTAAGTGTGTAGGAAGAGCAAAGGAGATAAAGGCGAGGAGGGCAATGGAGGGATTTTTACTTACACAGAACAAATAGTCAGTGTCATTTGCCTGCAGGAGGAGGGCAGCAAGATAGAGAAAAGGCCTTATCAAGGAGGAGGAGATGAGAAACAAGGAGAGGAGAAACAGGGAGTGGAGAGGAGAAATGAGGAGAAGAGAAACAAAGAGAGGTAAGGAGAAACGAGGAGAAGAGAGGAGAAACGAGGAGATGAGAGAAGAGGAGACACAAGGAGAGGAGGGGAAAAACAAGGAGGAGAAACAAGGAGAAGAGAGGAGAAATGAGGAGAGGAGAAACAAGGAGTGGAGAGGAGAAATGAGGAGAAGAGAAGAGAAATGAGGAGAAGAGAAACAAAGAGAGGAAAGGAGAAACAAGGAGAAGAGAGGAGAAACAAGGAGAAGAGACGAGAAAGGAGGAAATGAGAGCAGATGAGAAACGAGGAGAGGAGAAATGAGGAGAAACAAGCAGAGGAGAAACGAGGAGAAGAGAAACAAGGACAGATGAGGAGAGGGTTTTATAGATTTGATTCTCTCTCCAGTGAAAGACAAACAGAGGTCTCTTACCTCCTCTTAGGTAATAAAATATGCACAGGTCTTGAAAAGGCCAACGCTAAACGTGCAGGAACAACCAGAGCATGAATTTATCACCTTTCACTTGCTTTCTTTTTCATTTTAGCACAAAGTATTTCTCATGGCTAGAGCAAAGCAAAGGAGGAGATGGAGAACAAGAACCTACAATCAAGTAAAACTAGTGGAAAACCCACTACAACTGTTAACTCTGCAGAAATCTGAGTGAATGATATGGTGTAATTTAGGAGAGAAAGAAGCGTTCACAAAGAGGAGATGATGTGGACGAGAAAGTATACGATTGAAAACAGAGAGAGAGAGCACAGCGAAGTGAGGTGGATCTAAAAAAGAGAGCTGAGGAAGGAAGTAGTTGTCTATTATCCTACTTGGATACACTCTTCTGTCCTTTCTCTCCTCTCTCCATTTCTTTTCTCCTCCATTTTCTCTTGTTGAAATCCCCTTTAAGTGCTCAGAAGGAGAGCAAATGTCCAAAACCACTTTCCAAATCCCCATGTGTGCGCTTGTCCCCATTTTTAAGTGCTTGAGTGTGTATGTGACAGAGGGAGGAAAAAGAGAGGGAGAAAGGAAGGAGAAGGAGGAGTAGAAGAAGAAGAAGAAGTAGTAGTAGAAGGAGCCTCCTTCTTCTTCTTCTAAGAGGAGGAGGAGGAGAAGAAGGAGTAGTAGTAGTAGTAGTGATGGGAGGAGAAGGACAAGAAAAAGGAGAATGAGGAGGAGGAGGACAAGAAGAAGAAGGAGGATGAGAAGGAGTACTAGGAGGAGAAGGACAACAAGGAGAAGAAGTAGTAGTAGTGGGAGGAGGAGAAGAACAAGGACTAGTAGTAGTAGTGATGGGAGGAGAAGGAGGACAAGAAGAAGGAGGAGAAGGAGAAGGAGAAGAACAAGTAGGAGTAGTAGTAGTGGGAGGAGAAGGAGGACAAGGAGAAGAAGGAGAACAAGGAAGAGAAGAAGTAGTAGTAGTGGGAGGAGGAGGAGGAAGAGAAGGAGTAGTAAGAGGAGAAGAAGAAGCAGGAGAAGAAGAAAAAGGAGAAGAAATGAAGAAGTAACTAATGAATGTGAGAAAATGTCAAAGGTTTTCCATTTCTCCTTCAGTCCGTACGATGCAGAAAAGTCCTTACGGAAAAACCAAAAGCAGAAAAACATTGAGTCAACAATATTTAGTGACTTGACAAACTCTGTGATTGGTCGGGGGTTTGTTGGTGCAGATTGGCAGACAGATTATTGTGCGTCCCCTGAGCGTCGGGCTGGTGGGAACCAGAATGAAGCACGCATATTTTAACAGGTTTAGAATGGAGAAAAAAAGAAAAAGAAAAAGTCAGCATCAGGCCACACTTTTTGACTGGTATGTGAATATCTGGGAAAACAGGAGGACAGAGGGGGCGATTATGTTCAAGGTAAGTTCCAAAGGGGAAATCAAAAAGGGGAAGTCATCCGTTCATTTCTCAGTCTGAGCTTTGTTTCATTTATGTGAAAGAAAATATAGAATTTCCACAGAAAAAGCACACAGGACGCTTTGTGCATTCTCAACAAAGACTCCAGATAACACACTCCCCATGGTGCCCTCTAAACGCCACCAACTGAAAAGCAATTTTAACCATAAATACAGTAGATTACACACATTTGTATAAATGCAAATGTGTGCTTTTATTATTAACAGCACATGGCTGATCTGCAGAAAATGCAAATATTAATAATACAACCCCCTCCGTCACAAACTAACCCACCGTTTGTCATCACTCACTCCTTCTCTCCTTCTTCATTCACCATTTCTCTCACCCCTCTCCTCCTCTTCCTCTTCCTCTTGACCTTTTTCCCTTCCCTTCGCCGTTCCATGTTTTAAGTGTGCACTAGGGAGACATTTACGAGGTCGGAGAATAAAACGAGCGCTCAGAGCACAACCACTAAGGCATGAATAAAATCAGACATTTGTAGTCTTGCAGTCAACCCCCTCACCAACAAACAGAAAAACTAAACACACAACTGTCGGAGTAGACGTGAGGGAGTGTGAGATGACAGCACACATGCAATAAGGCCGCCATGCTCTAATACAGCTGTATCCACACATGGAAAAGTGTTTATCCATATGTACACACACACACACACACACACACACAGGTATACACAGACAGTACAATAACAGTAAAAAAGTACAATTATATTATGAAAATATATACATCTATATATACATGTATAAACTACTGTTATAAATTACTGTTCATTTCAATTATGTATATAAATATTATCTTTGACTTTTCTCACTGTATATATTGTGTTGTTCTGTAATTCTATTGTTGTATTTTTTTTTCTTTCTTTCCCATTTTTGTCACTGTCATGATACTGTTATAACCAAATTTCCCAGTTTCTATTCTATTATAAACTTTCCTTTAAACATGTTACTTTAAAATGTAACATGAACAATCTGAAATTTCTTAGGAAAAATTGATGCAACTTTAAAAATATTATGCTTCCACTTACCACCTAAAGTATTATTATGTATTATAACGCTACATAACACAGTAGATCGACAAAACCACAAAATATTTAGCAGCACACAGAATATTGTTAAAATTACACTTACTGCTCATAAAACATTTCAGGTTCATGTTTGTTCAGGTTAATCATATTTTTTGTTAAAGGTCAGTTGGTAAATTTGCACTTTCTTATTATTTTACTTTTTTTTTTTTTTTACACTAAAAAAAAGAGGAAAAATTGGGATTTATTATTATTTATAGAATATTATGACAGTATTTTACTGGTTTAACCCACTTTAGACCAAAGCATAGGTTTATGCATTCCATAAACTATAAGGACTGATTGTCAAAACACTATACGGCCAAAAAAAATAAGTCACACCTGCAATATTTAACTGCACCATCTTCAGTTTTGATTCCAGGACACATTCACTGTCACATCTTTTTACCACATAATACTTACATAGTGCCACAATAAGGTTTATAATATTTTTTCCATCCATAGTTTAATTAATTTTTTGATTATTGATGAGGCAGAATTGAACCACTGCATCCAGTCTTCATCACATCCTAAATTAGAGTCTGGACTTTATGGAGGCTAAACCATGTGTGAAAATG